>OY998176.1:198462773-198664164 GCA_963921935.1 Galeruca laticollis | reverse complement strand
ATGTATTCCATCGGTTTTTCGTTGTATGACAAAAGAGGGCCACCACCACCGCCGCCGCCGACAACAAGACCTTTTCCTACATTAGTATATGGAGCGGTTTGAATGGATTGTTGTTGTTGTTGTTGTCGTTGTTTCTTTAATATTCGAGCTGATGGAGGTTTGGTTATAGTACTACTACTAATATTTGATGAGTCAGTTTTAAACAACGGTCTAATTATGTTGCGATACTTTTCGGTAGCAGTACTTTTCAGACGATCTGCTGCATTGAGATGAGCTTTTGTTATTGTTAGCAGAGCTTTGTAATTATTCAAATCATCATCAGAGTATTCATTGGGATGATTGTAAAACACAAGCTGATACAATCCCGAAGTCCCCGGTATATTTCCTTCTCCACCCCCCTCATCCTTCTCTCGTAATATGTTTATATTACCGTTTCTTTTATCGAATGCAATTCTACGTCTGCCCAACATCCAACCAATTTCATCATTATATAATGGACCATAACTTCTATCAATTTCATCATCTTTGCGAAAGTAATCTTCAAGATATGGTTGACTAATTATTGGATATTGATCTAAATAATCTTCTATGACATCACGCGAAACGTTGGGATGTGTGCCTATATCATAATCATCATAATAATAATCGTCTTCTCCTTCTTCATCATCATAACGTATATTTCCTGATTCATCCGTCTCGGCTATGGGTTTTGTATCGAGAAATGATACATCAGCATTTTTTTCTTTTTTTGTCGTTGTTTCCTCTTTTGGAGGGATGAATTTTGAAACTATGGCTTGTTGTAATGATTTTGAGGATTTGACCATTTCTTTTAGCGGTACAGATATCGGTTTAAATAGCTTATTTAGAGATGTATCATGTTCTGATTTTCCTAATTTTAACGCTAAATATTTCTTGCGAATAGATCTCGCCAATTCACTGATTTTTTTCTTACGCATGGCAATAGCAACCTTATCGTTGGACATGGTGACGATGACTGAGGATAATGTCTAGTGCTTTATGAATTTATCGAATCCTTTACGGTACCTACCATTATTTAAAGCAAAATCTTTTACAATCACCAATGTTCCATAGTTGTTAGTAGTCGACCAGCATTCTGAGCAAATCTTTTTAAATTCTTCAAATGTCATGTCTGGTGACACATGTTCCTCAAATATATGTTTTAGATTAATTTCATCCTGCTTGAATAACACAATCATATTACAATTGTCACGTATGAGCTGTTTTGGTATTTTCGAATATGTTTGACATAAGTAGGCCGCGTCAATGAGCTTGTGCCTACACATTGAATAATATTCACGAATTTTCTGTTGTCCATCGCAGGCAACATCATCAAATATGAATATCGAGTTTGACTGCGCTTTATCTGGACTAATAATTTCCTCATTGTCTTTAAATGGAAAATAACCAACACCTTTAACTTCTCCTAAGACTTCTTGCAACAATTTATATTTTGGTTGAAATAACGACTTGGAATAAACGTAAACATTTTTGAATTTAGCACCATTTGGATCGAATAGGAGCGACAACATAACATTTGTCTTTCCACACCCACTAGGACCACAGATGATTGCACGAAAAGAATTTGGTAGTAGTTTACCATGTTTACCAACAGATGATGGATTAGAGGTAAAGTCCAAGTTTTCAATGGGTAGCGTCTGCTCTTGTTGAACGATCTTCATCTTGTGAAGAATTTTATTAGAGTGTTATTCTATAAATATGGATATCGCAGCATTATCATACATCAGTCTTAATGTTGGTGTTTGAGGGAGAAGGTCTTTTGAATTCTCTAATAAATAAACTGCCATTCGAACTTCACTTGCCTACCTACAATTATTGTGGTCGTAAGTGAATATAACTTGTCTTTTTTTTTCGTTAAACATATATTACGTACATTTATAGCTGGAACAAAACTACAAAAGAGACTTGCACGTGGTGACGCAGGCATTAATCCTTTAGACGACGCCTGCAAACAACACGATATAGCTTATTCGCAAAATAAATCTCTTGAAGAACGTCACAAAGCAGATAAGGAGTTGGAAGATAAGGCTTGGGCTCGAGTAAAATCAAAAGAGGGATCTTTTGGTGAAAAAGCTGCTGCATTACTTGTTACTGGTACCATGAAAGTGAAACGAAAGTTGGGAATGGGAAGTCGTCCAAAGAAACAACGACGTTCCTTTAATCGAGACGTAGTGCTAAAGGTGGGAAAATCAATGAAGAGAGGAGCATCTCTAAAAGAAAGCGCCTTGTTTGCCTTACGAGCAGCCAAATCACTTATTAAACAATTTGGTGGATCGAAGAAAATTGTTGTTCCTCGAGTGATACCAGTAAAATCTGGAGGTTTTCTACCACTTATACCTCTGTTTGCCGGTCTCTCAGCACTCGGAGCACTATCGGGTGGAGCTGCTGGGATTGCAAAGACTGTCATTGATGCAAATAATGCTCGAAAAAAATTGGAAGAAGACCACCGCCATAATAAGGTTATGGAACATGTCGGAAATGGTTTATATCTGAAAAAGTATCCTAGTGGCAGAGGATTTGGATTGTATTTAAAAAAAAACTCGCGATAAAGCTACCCAATCGTCCACTGTACGACACCGATATTGCGCGTTACGCAAAATTATATAAAATCTCACACTTTCGTGGTGTTTTCATGCGTGACACTCTACCTAAATCCGGTCCTCGACGACAACAAGAGTGTGCAGTGGTTAACTTGGACTCATCCAAAAACAGTGGAACACATTGGGTAGCATATATAAAGAAAAACAATGTCATCGAGTATTTCGATTCATTTGGTAATTTGAAACCGCCCAAAGAACTTGTAAAGTATCTAGGAGGAGGAGGAGGAAAAAATATTTTTTATAACAATAATCAGTATCAAAACTACGATCAAATCAATTGTGGACATTTGTGTTTGAAATTTCTACTTCAACATCCTTGGAACAATGGGAGAGGAGTGGGATGACATTAAAACATTATTAATGCAAAAGCCACGAAGTTTTACTGTTGATGCGCTGAAAAAAGTCCCCATTCAATATCTGATTGGGTTTGTCAGCCCGTCTGAATTGTTGGATATATGGCATAAACTACCTAATGACTACAAAACAAATTTTGAGCTACAAATTCGTCTGCCGTGCTTCGTTCACTACAACCGTCCCGATTGGACAACGCATTGGGATGGTCCTGCAAGTTCTCAGGCATCTTGTTTTCTATGTCAAAGTGTATTAAATAAATCTTGAACATAGTTCTGTGTATTATTTAAAGTACCTTCATCCCTTGACATGCATCAGTCATCATGTCGCAGTTGTTGAGAGTAAATAGCACAAATCACGTATTTACATTCCAACCTCCTACGCCTATTGTACTCTATCCTGAGAAAGACTATGAGTTAGCACTACGTTCCTTTCACTCATACCATAGTATACCAAACATTGAAAATCGCAAATTTCACTACTACGATGACAACAACATGATGCAGAGTTTTGATATACCAACGGGATGTTACGAAATCGCTGATATTGAAGCGTTCATACTAGACAAGTTAGGTGGTGGTGGTGGTGGCACCAGCAATCCATTTGAAACTGTATTTGCGTTAAAACCCAATAATAATACGTTACAATGTATGATTTACAGTAAATATAGAATTCCGTTCGGCGAGCAGGATACTCCCAACTGTCTTGGCGACATATTGGGTTTTTCTAGACAGATACTCGAAGCCAAAAAATGGTACTCTTCAGATCTACCCGTCAAAATTATAAAAGTATCTAGCATACGCTTCGAATGTAACATTACCACTGGAGCCTTTGACGCAGACAGACCTGCTCATACTATTTACGAATTAGTTATAAAAGTAGATCCTGGGTACGCCATTGACGAAACTCCACATAATTTACTTTATTTACCTGTTATACCACAACGTGAAATTACTAACGTTACTGTGTTGGCTTTGGACCAAGACGGACATCCTATCAACTTTCGTGGTGAAAAGAGTACCTTGGTGTTGGAGCTTAGAGCGAGAAGCAACAGATGGGATTGATAATTAATCATAAAAGACGTTCCGCTGCACATTCAGTTCCATTAGTTAAACGACGTCCTTCAAAGCAACAGCAGCAGCAGCATCTTACGTTTGCTAACAAATTGTTCTTGCAATCTTTAGGCTTTTTGTTGAAAGAAAAACGATGACAACCATGTATGGAAAACGTTCTCGTATGAACGATATGCCTCCAATGTTTGATATCTATCGCAAGCCGAGATTCGATGAATCGATTCGCAAAGCTGAATACAGAACATATGCTCCGTTCATCAAATCGTTCAGTTGCAGTGACATTGTGGAATTTAGCATCAATCAAGTTGATTCGTTTTTTGCAATGAACGAAACATTGTTGTGCATTAAAGGTTCGCTCAATATACATGGAGCCGGTGATGTAAAGCTGGCAAATAATTTTGGTGCTTTCCTTTTCGATTCGTGCACATACAGTGAAAGCGCAAGAGAAATGGAAACGGTTCGAGATCCTGGAATCGTGAGTGCTGTACGTGCCATGACGTGCTACAATCAAGAAGATTCCAATCATATGGCTATAGCAGGCTGGAATTATCCCAAAGATCCCATCCTTAATGCTCCAGATAAATCATTCAACCTACAAATTCCTCTCAAGCACATTTTCAACATTTTCAATGACTATCCCATGATTACATGTGGACGACAAACAATACGTTTGGTTCGAGCTCGAAACGATAATGATTGTGTATATATCACAGAAAAAAATGTTGCCGGTGTGACTTCCACTACAACTGTTAGCATAAACATTACCAACATCGAATTGAAAATCAAGCATATCTACCCTAATGATGATATTAAGTTGGAACTGATGAGGACCATTCAAAAGGATCAGCCTATAGTTATTCCATTTAGAAAGTGGGAGATACATGAACTGCCATCCATCACCAGAAATGCTAGACGTGAAGTTTGGGCTGTTAAAACTACAACTTCAGTGGAACGACCTCGTTATGTTATTGTTTTCTTTCAAACCAACAAACGTGACAACAACACAACTGATCCAACTTTATTTGACAATGCAGACATTCAAAGTATCAGGTTATCGCTAAATGGAGAGTATTATCCCAATGAAAGAATGCAGTTGGATTTTACCAAGAATGATTACAATGAGGCATATTTCAACTATACTGAATTTTATCCTAGCTATATGAATTCGACACAGAAGCGTCCTCTGTTGGATTATTCCTCATTCAAGAGGCGTGCATTGTTTGTTATCGATTGCTCGAAACAAGAAGAAAGCATGAAGGCATCTACAGTTGATGTAAAACTTGACATTGAAGCAAACATTGGTTTCCCCGAAAATACCAAAGTATATTGCATCATAATACACGATTGCGTAATGGAGTATTTCCCCCTCACCGAAATTGTTAAGAATTTAAACTAGAATGTGCTACTGCTGCTGCACGTTAGTATTCTAGCAATCATCATCATGAGAGTTGCATTCGTGGACATCCAAGGATTCGTCGTTGATGGATGCTTTGTTCCCAAAGAACTCACCATCGAGATTGGTTTTAAGCAGAGTCACTACATGTTTTTGCCACCTCAATCGTTTGATACATTAAGTCAGCGTGATAAGAAAACTGTGAAATACCTGGAAAAAAATGTGCATGGCATTCGATACTCTTCAGGTGACATCGAGTATAGCGAAATAAATGTAATATTGGAAACTAAGCTGTTGTATGCTGCAGACTTCATTTACGTACGCGGACAGCAAAAGGCTGAATTTCTACAAAAGAAATGTCACATTTTTAGTGTCTTTCCCATCATTATTGACGTCTGCAAGTTTGATGGTACATCATTGGCAACTGGAAACTTTGAACGTGATTCCTGTCACGCCACTGGAGGATCCTCCAGAAATGTACAATATCTCCGACAATGGTTTTTAAATATTGCGTTACCTTTGTAATTATTATATCAATAATAAATGATTTTTTTAAAGTGGATTTTTTTTTACACACACCATTTAGACGTCCCACTCAACAAACTAAATATCTTTTTTAACAAGAAACGTATAAGAAACAACCCCTGTATACATTTTATGACAAAGAATCATAGACACTTTTGATTTCACTCGTATGCTGTGAAGGCATCAATCTTGGAATATTAAAATGTAAAGTGCAACTTTCAAAATTACGTGGGGTCACTGACACCCAACGCAAAGTGTTAAAACCCAAATAAGACATTTATAAATAAACCATGATAGCGCAACGGTTACGGACTGTGTTAGGAACGAGAAGATGCTGTGTGTTCTTAGTTCGAATTTCACAGACATCCATTTTTTTTCAATTTTATAAATTGCATGATTTTTTTTTTCAAGCGGATTTTTTTTTTACATACACACCATATGAAATTTAGACGTCCCACTCAACTATCTTTTTTAACAAGAGCGCCAAAAGTATCTGGGGTCACTGACACCCAACGGATGAAGGTAAAACCCAAATAAGAAATTTATACATATAACCTCGATAGCGCAACGGTTAGGGACTGTGTTAGGAACGAGAAAGTCGCTGTGTGTGTCGTGAGTTCGAATCTCACGGTCGACCATTTTTTCAATTTTATAAATTGGAAGTGTTGTGGTGGACCACGATTGACGTCACAGAAGATGGATGCCGTAGGGATTTTACTGACGTCACAGAAGATGCCGTCGCGACATTCGAATCACCCGCCAACGACACAACCCACCAAATTGGAAGTGCTACGTCACACATGTGGATGGACCATGATTGACGTCACAGAAGATGGATGCCGTCACAGTCGCGACATTCGAAATACTCGCCAACGACCCGCCATTGACACAAGATGGATACGACACACCAACACGTCCGCCATTGACACAAGATGGATGCCACTTCCGGTGCGCGCGCACAGTCAACGAAATCCAACATGGCCGACTTCCGTCCCAGAACCGGCTTAGTATATCTACTTCCATAATATAAAGTCAATCTCATAACATATAATATTTCTTACATGCCACCAGCAAGAGTTTTCACTCCATAATAAACATATTATTCCAACAATGGAAATTTAATGGCAACTAATCTAGGAATCAACAATAGCTACCAGGCCTTTCACTTATGGAAATCTTGAGGCTAATTCAAAATCTCCCGTACAAGTGAAGTTGAAACGGTCGGAAAAGAAGGTATCGACAGTTGATTTCACATCAATTAGGGAATCCAAACCACGTGACTTTTCAACTGTCAAGATGGCGCCTGGTTGGCAAACAATGCTTTCAAGTCATAATCAGGTAGCTATATACAGGTAGTTTCAGTGGTGTTTATTTTACCTTTTGATTATTATCGAAGTAATCGTCAGTTGTTTCAAGGAGTTTCAAGTGTTACGTTAAATTATTTACGGTGCTCAATATGCAAAGTTCATATTTGAAGAAGTTATTGCAGGAAAACCCAGACGTTGGTCAGAGGTAAATATGAAGATTTCTGCTGCTATTTTGGCATTTTTATCAGTTAAAATTTTTTTCCGCTAGTGAACTGTTATGCTTGAAACTATGATAAAATCATAATTTGTTTCTAGGTACCTAATTAAGCTGACTGATTGAGAATTTGGATCCTTTTACATTTGCAACTGCTGATTTAGACTAGTGTTAATGGCATTCCCTGATATATTTTCTTACACTGTGTGGATTCACAGTTTCTACAGTCATGAGCAGATCAAAGCCTACAAAACCCTAGATGCTCACAAGTATTTTTCAGCGGCTTTTGCCTTGAAAGTAGGAACGAAGATTGTAATTGATTTTTATGTTATGGTTGGGAAGGTAATTTTTTGTTTTTATACTCTTTGATAACTAACTAGCTTATATTTTGTAACTAATGTATTATTTGTTGTGATGTTAATAATTTGTAATAAATATTTAACTCAAAGGAAGTTTAATTATCAATGATTAGATAAAATTTATAATGATGATGTTATTCACGTTTTTCATATATTGTATACCTACCTCATATTAATTTTGTTCTAATGTAGTCTTTTATTTCAGGTAAAACATTCACAATGGGCCAATGCTAATGAACTTGAGGCTTGGTGTATAATCATCAAAGATGTATAATGTTTGTTTCAATTATAGGATGTTTTCAAATAAGGTCGCATTTTGTTTTTTCATCAAAATAAAAAATTACTGGAGTGATTATTAAGCCCAAGTGATTCCTCTAGAACTAAAATAATGTACTACATACATATTACATATGTATATATTTCTTATATTCTTTTTCTTAGGGATTGGCGGAGTAGGTAGTCAATCAAATAAATGTTTGGACAATTGCTTTGGTTCAAAGCTAATGTATACCTCTACTCCCAAAAAAAACATTATTACATTTGCTACTTCATACATCACTAGGTATATACTTTTCCCTGTAAAAGTTATATACTTATTAGAAATGGTATATAAACTTCACTTGGTACATACCTGTTATGAAATGTCTGTTACATATCCTTTGGTTTGTTATAATTGATTCAGTTAGAACTTCCCTCTTGATGGCTGCCAACCACATATCCCTCCTTTTCCTTGATAAATCGTTTATATGTGAGTAATGCACAGATTTTTTCAATGTGGGAAGTAAGCAATTGGTCCCGATCTGCACGGTTTTCACACCCAACAACAATATACGTTACTGGCATTTTTTTTCAAAACTGAACTTAGGTCTCACTATTTTCTATAAATCTGATGAAAACTAAAAGTAATTATACCCAAATACTTCAAAAAAGCTTCCGCAATTAACAAAATTGAACAAGTAAACAAACGTATCACTCAATTGGTTGCCAACCAGGCGCCATATTGAATTTATTTGACAGGTCGTTGGATTGCCTAATTGCTACCGATAACAGCAGAACAAAATTGCCAACATATTCTTCAAGACTAATTTTTAATACCGAAATCCCATTATTCCAAAAATAATATCATGGAACCAATTAACCCATTTAGACAACCAGTCATACTAGACTGATGTTTAATCAGTTGTATACTTGTATTGTTCAAAACTAACAGTACTGTTCCTGTTCTACTGTCAATAAATACACCAATTTACAAATCAGGAGACAGATACCTTGTAAGCAACTAAAGACTTATATCTATGATTTTTTCAGTAGCTGAATTGTATGAAAGATTTGTAAAAAACCGCTTAGTTAGCTTCATTACTATGAATAAAATAATCTCTTCTCACCAATTCGGGTTTCAAAAGGGTAAATCGTCAGGATGCTAGTAACAGATCAACATCCATCGTTTATTCAGCTATCGATCATACAAAATCTTGTTTGGGAGTGATTGTTGATCTGGCAAAAGCTTTTGACACGGTAAATCATAGATAAATGCTTGATATATTAAAATGTCTTAGAAATCGCGGCATTGCACTATAACTTTTCGAAAGAACGCGAACAAGTTGTAGAAATAGATTATATATGTAGCCAAGAAGAGTTGGTTACAGACGGAATCCCCAAGGAACCGTCATTGGGCCCATACTATTTTCAATTAACTTGAACGATTTGCTACAGTTGGATTCAACTGTAGTAATCTTGTCATTTGGTGATGACAAAGCGATTATTTACGAAGGGTAAAACTGATCTGAAATCCAACAAATTGCTTCTGATAATATGCATCAGAATATGAATCGAACAAATTGACTGATTTCCACTAAAACCAAAATTACACCATTTACTTCATATAAACCATTTTATCCGGATTATAACAGTATCTCTGTAGGAAGTCGTACTCTTGAGCTGGTGGACACAGTCATATATCTTGGCATCCATATTGACTCCTTTTTGAAATGGGACGTTCATACTCGCAACATCACCAATAAGCTCAGATGCCTAATCTACAGACTCGAACAAAAAGTAGAATTTTTACCTCATAAACAACTGAAAATTATATACTCCGCTTGAGTTGAATCCATATTATTATATGTTATCATTGGTTGGAGGTGAATTAGGAATAATTATCTGAGCTCGATCAGTATCATTCAGAAACTCATTCCGAAAATTATTCAAAAAAAGGCTCGCAGATTCTCCTCCAATTGAGTAGATATTAATTCAAAGGTAATGGACATTCGGCAACTCTATTGCTTCAAAACTCTTCGTTTCTTGTACTGAAACAGGCATTATTCATATGAATTAGCACATATTTACAAAACGAGACAAAATATACAATCCGCTATATATGCCCCTTTTACTCATAAATCACTCGGCCACAGAAGCTCCTGCTTTATTGGATCAAAACTATGGAACAATTTACCCAACACTTTAAAATATAACTCAGCTGGTCCTTTCAAAAACAAAATAAAGGAATGGATATTTTCAAATGACAGAAAGTATTTCGCTGATGTATTTGATCCAATTTTTGTTATATAAATGTGTTTGTTATTTCATACCTTGTATGGTAATAATATATATATATATATATATATATATATATATATATATATTAAAGTGAAATATATCTATCAGACAAATTAAATCAAATCAGCATCATACAAATAGTGTGAATCTTAGTAGTTCATTAGTAAACATCCAATAAAAAAAGAAATAATCCGTAAAGACATGAGTTGAACGTGTCAAAAAATTTTTAACTATCACATACAATTGATAAATTAATTTAAGAGATTGCTATTTAATTTAGTATCTATTTTCTTTTAAAGTATATTGCAAAATAAATAACACCAACAAGTAAATTACGTCGAACGTAATATTATACATAATTGTGGTGATCCCTGTATATATCATCACATAAATTTTCAAACAAAATTCGATTATTACAATTTTATATTTTATAGACACTTTCGGAAACCCCGTATATCGCATAAACTTTTATAATTATTAGCAAACGTCAAGGTCAAAAGATCAACGCTAGAAGCAATGTTATGTTAGTAATTCGTACGGTGTAGTTCGGTGTGTTTTTCGAAATGCATAAAAACAAAGTGATTTCGTCTATACTAACGCAAGGATAGATATATTGATTCAGGAAAACAATGTTTGTTTATCAACAAATGAACTGGAAAAACAAAATTAAAAACAATAAAAGGTTGTTGATTTTGAGCTTAAGGAGACGCCGTGAAAATGAATTAGAGGGTGGACGTGTAAAATTTTATCTCCTCAAATTTCTATTAAAATTTGAAATAACTTAAATAATCATCAGAAATATTAATCAAAAGTGTTCAGACGACGTTTAAAAGTAAATGAATTAAAATACATTCCGTATAATTAAAAATAAGTGAACTTTAGTGAAATCATCTAGATTTGGTAAGAACTATAACTATAATTACCTTATTAAAATTATTCTGGTGGTTATCCAAGGTATCTTATAATAGAGATACTCTGCTGATGATATTAACCACATATATCATCATTCCTACATCTTGGACTTCGTTTTTGTTTGATCACAGCTGATCATTTTTTCCTCCAAGAACAGCACATTCAATGCTATGCTCTATAACTAACGATGAACATTTTCCACGTGTATATTGAACTTTTTCTATGAAAACATTTCACTTATATATTTTTGTATGTAGGTTAATTGTCTGTGGTAGCAATTTATTGGTTAAACGTTAGTATTAACTGTTCAATCTCCACTAATAACGGACACAAACACTAAATTCATATTAAATAAGTATTCACTAGATTTTTGCATAATAATAATAAAGATTCTTAGACACATCACTTTGCCTTCCATTTTGTAAACTAAACAAGACATTTAACAGAACAGCACACTACACGTTTTCGCACTTAAAGATCTATGGTTGAGATTGAAAGTTTTTTTTTTGGATGTACATTCAAACATAGAATAAGAATAATTATACACGAAATTTATTTGTTGAGTTTCAATAATATTTATAGTAATGAAAGCGTTTATATGGTTGTTGCGTAATAATGATACAATAATGAATTTAAACGTATAATATTGGTTTATTAATTGATCATAAAAATTTCTTATCTTTTCTCATTAATTAAATTATGTTCAATTGTTCAGGTTCGTCTTATTTTTCTCTGATATCTACCTATAGTTTCTTGTTGCTAGCAAACGTCAAGTGCCGAATCTCATCCCTGAGATACAGTATTTAAAAGGTAAAGTAAAATTGATAATAATTTTGAATTGGGTATAGCGGTAAGCGTAACCAATTCTGGCGCCCATAAATAATAATAAAACATATATTAAATTAAAATAAAAAAAAATATACATAATAAAAAACAGCAGCCCAACTGAGGTAAATTAAAAATTATAATATAAAATAGCACTACAACATAAGGGCGTAAGTAAAATTATATATAATAAAAATGGTTCCCAACGTAGAGGCATTATTTAAAAATATATAATAATATATATATATATATATATATATATATATATATATATATTTATAATTCAAATTTACTGTATCTATTTATTATATCACCCACAAGTTGTTGGTAACCTAGTTATCCTCAGCTTCAGTTATTATTTGGTTACTTTTACATCAAAAATGTTAGTGAAAATTTGTAGTTTGTATATTTCAGTTTTGTTGTGAAACAAACATATATTATTATTTGTATATGTGTATAGGACTGCATATTTTTAGTTTATAAAAATATTAACTGAAACAAATATATGTCTTTCAAGTAATCAAAAGTTATTAGTGCCATATATATTAATAAATGGTAAATATGAAAAAATGTTATTTTTGTAATTTTCATGATAATGTGAAAGCACATTTTAATATAATACTCGTTATTACTATTTATGTTTTTTAACTTTCAACATTTGTCAGATGCATTTACAGGTTGGCAAATTAATTTTTGCAGTTGACAATGCGCGAGAAAGCCATACAAATTGACAACGTTGTGAACGCAGTTACCGGAAAGAGCATGCACAGTTTTAAAGGTTGTGAGACTGATAATACGTACGAGGGTAACACAATATTTTGAATTTGGATTTAAAATTAATAAATTGTGGTACATGTATAATGCTATATAAAGTCGAGTCTACAAAACAAAATAACCTTAATGTGTTCTTCATTATCATTTGAATGAATAAGGAAATAAAAACCATTAGATTTTTCTACGAAATGTGCGTTTTTTTGTACAGACATAATTCTCCCTCTCTCTGTCTCTCAAACAAAATATAATGCTCTAGTGAAGAAACTAGAGTACTCTCTCTCTAAAAAAACCGAGACCACATCAAACTTTACTACTCTAAATAAAAATACCCATTAGATTCGTTTCTCCGTTCTTAAACTTACATATTCTGTTAACAATAGAAATCTCTCTCTCTCTCTCTCTCTCTACCTCAAAAACACCCATCTCTTATTCATTGAATAACTCAAATAACATCAAACTTTATTACTCTAGATATAAAAACTCATTAGATCCATTCACTCGTTCTTCTGGTTCAAATTGGTACCTCAATTGAATTAACCCAGAGTCGACGCTTGGCGTGACGTGAGTCGCTAGGCCCCAATAGGACCGGGTAAGCCTCTGCCGGTGGCGTATTGCGCTGGTACATAGATAAAGTACGCCCGAAAAAACTGTCGCTTGGGCCCTTTCTCTTCTTTCTCTTCTCATTCTAATTCTCTTTCCCGCATAATACAAAACTCATCTCTTACTCATTTACAAACAAAAACTTCAAATCATTCACTTCTACTCTTACTTACTCTCGTAACCTTAAATAATCTCTTTCTTTCACTTAACTCTCTCTCTATCTCCCTATATCTCCCTCTCTCTCTCTCTCTCATTAAAAAACTCAAGAAGACACTTGGGTGATGTTCAAGAGAACGTCATCCCCCTCCTCATTTAACTCATACCCTCTCAAAAAACGAGACTCTAGCCTATTTCTAGAGTACTTACGCATTCACTCCTAGACTAATCTTGATACTAGAGCCCTTACACCACTCTGATATTATCATTAGAATAATTATTCACTTGCATCTCTTACTTATTTATTTCCTTATACACTTATTTACTTCTTATTTACACTTATGTATCAGAGCACTTTACACTCTCAATTTATATAAATCCATTCATTAACATCATTATTCGGATTCTTACAATATCCATCGTTTACCACTATTCCATCCTTTCCCGTACCCCCAATATGTACGAATTTGAATCTTTATTAAAATTCTTCCTGATAATCGAATTTATTACATTCATCGACACCTCCTAATAAATACGCAGCACTCCATACCGTTACCTATCAATCATGCAACCTTATAGACTATTTTATAATTCAACTTCGCAACCATGTACGACCCTGCCACCTCCTTCGATTCATACCTCCTTCTTCTGAAAATCATTCTCGAAAGTTCTACGCTCCATAAATAGCCAAAAACCTAAAAATCTTCCTCTTTCATCACCACTCGTCGAATGAGCACGTAAAAGTTCTCTCAAAAGTACCGGCAATGCCGGATCTTAGGATGGCAACAAAAATGCTGAATATCTCTTAAATCACATAAATCAAAATTATAAAATCACTGAATTAGTAAATTCTTAATTACGATGCAACAATAAAAATTATATTGAAGTCAATGAATAAAATAGACAGGTGAAAAGTGTAAAAATGTTTAATTAATTATATTCATATCACAATCAAACACAAATAAAAAGTTTGATACCGTGAAACACAATCTCTCAAAAGACAAAAAAAAACTCTAGTAAAGAAGCTAGAGTACTCTCTCTCTCTGTCTCTCTCTAAAAAAAAAACAAAAAAGAGACTCTAGTAAAGAAACTAGAATACTCACACACTCTCTCCATCACTCACACTACTTATACACCACTCTAATCTCAATATTATAGACCTTACAACACTCTAATATTACTATTAGGATCCTTATACCCATATATTCTGTTCTTTTACTTCTATATTCACACTTATACACTCTTACTTTACAAAAATTTATTTAATTACTCATACTATTTTTCGGTTTCCTATGGTATCCATTCCTTGTCATTATTTGATTCTTTCCCGCGCCCCCAATAGTTCGGATTTTAAATGAATCCTTCCTGAGAAAATCAATTATATTCATCAATACCTACAAACTATGCAATCTTTCTTAGGAGGATATTATCATCCACTTGGCAACCATGTAATAACCTGTCACGTAGTCGACGGTCTGGAAAATTCTGAAATATCTACCCCCTTCGTCCCATAAGCTTCACTAATAAATAAGAAACATACCAAACTCTCGACCTCTTTCTCATCGAACCACAGTGCAAGATGTAATATATTCTCTCTACATTTTCCGGCAGTTTCATAGTAGGCAAAATGCCGATTATCTTATTTAAATAATAAATAAAATCCTCAAAACATAATAAATGGATAAATAGTCTCAATTGCAGTGCAGTAAATCAACAGATACTTTAATAAATATGTACATTGACCCAATTACAATATCTCACATTGCCGCTCTACTTCAGTTTTGTCTTTCGCAAGACTTCTTTTCCACATAAGTGGTATTTATAAATTAACTTGTGATTCTTGTCCATCTACTTATGTGGGTAGGACCACTCGTGCTTTACGTGTTAGAATCAAGGAACATCTCAACAAACCTACTTTTTCGAATTTCGGCTTCCATATGAAGTTTAATAACCACAATTTTTCTCCATCAAGCAACTCTAAAATCCTGCATAACATTCCCAGGAACAACTTCAGAAAGATGAACTTGCTCGAAGATCTAGAAATACTCAGGGAACTGATGGTTAATTCAGAACACTGTCTCAACACCCGGATACATCTTAATTGTGAATTTCAGCCTCTGATAAAATCCTAGTGGTTCTCTAGGGCTTTCGTCTCACCCTCTCACCGTGGCGATACGGTCCAAGAATATTTCACCCAGCACTTGGATGATATGTAAAAGGCGAATGATTGA
This sequence comes from Galeruca laticollis, assembly GCA_963921935.1. Taxonomy (NCBI): domain Eukaryota; kingdom Metazoa; phylum Arthropoda; class Insecta; order Coleoptera; family Chrysomelidae; genus Galeruca; species Galeruca laticollis. Next base: position 198,648,249 of record OY998176.1, on the reverse strand, counting down.
GTCTTTCCTATCTTATATCCATTCTTTACTTCTATTTCTTCTTTTCTTCTACTTTAAGTATGCTCAACCTTATTCACCTCTCACATTTGCACTACATCTTTCACTGTTTTACACACTGTGTTCCAGATAACTTCATTCTTAAAATTTATAATAAAATATTAATTTTCCGCCGATTTTGAATTCACTATATTGATATTTTCATCCTTTTAAACTTATATTTGATATAATGTTTATCATATATACACGTTGTATTATTACAAACTAGTTGTTTGACTGCCACCGTCTATTAACGTCAAACTTGTCATCATATATCATTTAATTTATACTTTTCAATAAGACGTTTCGTTATGTGAATCACAACTACACCTTCTTGATAGGGTAGTTTTAACCATTTCATTCAAATAATGATGTAACATCAAACATTTTATCATATTGTATGTAGTAGTCACATGATTTGACGTTTTTTGACACCTGTTGTAGGATTTTTTATTGACGTAAGTTCAACTTTTTTAAATTGTTCTTCCAATTTTTACAAATATTATTATTTTATAGGACAGCTTTGAGAATCGCCTGATGACCGAAAGCGCTTAACTGGAATTTTAATAGTAAAATACACACTGAGTACTCGTCGTTTCATTCAATCAATTTATATCTAGTGTGTATGCCATACTCAAACAGTTCTATATTGTTAATGGTAACTTGCGGACAGACGCATACGTTTTGTGGTGAACGTGACTTGTGCGGATTTGTCATTGTTGACTTTCGTTCTCCACTGATGTAGCCATCCTTGTAGAAGATTTAGGTGGCATTGTAGCTTTTCTGATGCTCTTGTAGGGTCTATATCTGAAGACATTATTGCAGTATCATCTGCGAAGGTAGCGATTAGGGTATCGTCGGTAGTTGGAATATCATAAGGTACAGATGAGGGCCAAATAGAATTCCTTGAGGAACGCCTGATTCTATGGGTTGATAATTGGATAAGGAGGTTTTGACTTTGAGTTGTACATATCTATTACTTAGGTAAGATTTGAGTAAAAGGAAAATATGATGAGGTAATTTTTGTTTTATTTAAGTATAGTTATTGATATAAAAGCCCAAAGGCTTAGGTGGGCTCGACATGTTCAGAGAGCCCAGAACGAACGCCTCATTAGGAGAATATGGGAAGAGAACCCGAGAGGCAAGAGGCCATTAGGCAGACCCTGACTCAGATGGAGGAATGAATTAATTAATGAATTAAATGGGCGGGGCGGATAATGCCTTGCACTTATGCCACTTCTGGCCCTTTTTACTATTCCTCAGTTTATCCCCTCTTAACTTCACTCGTTCGGCTTCCTTTCAAAACAACTCGACCTGCGTATAAAAGCCGTAACCTTTTTCAGAGAAAGGGAATGTAGGTCTTCTTCTTCAATTCTATCCACACCAAAGATATCATTTCTAAGCTGTGTGTATACATCACAGGTGCCGATAATGCGGTGAGAGGATTCCTCTTCCCCGAATGTGCATCTGAAATGGACTTCAATAGATGTGTCTCCTGATTCCGCAATGGTCAGTTAAAGCACCAATTATACAGGTCCGCGATTAAAAAATTGTTTCAAAAATTTTTAGTGATTTTAATGGGATTTTTTGCGCTGGTTACCCTCTGTTTACTAACAAATCACACATTGAATTATTACATTTCAGGTTTCTATATAACACGAAAGAAATGTGATCTTTGTGAAATAAATTTATATAAATTTTTAGTTATAATATTTTTTAGCAATAATAATAAACTTAATTTTAGGTTGGAAACATGAGACATCCTTTCTTTTGTTTAAGATACTTTACAGTAAAACTGGTTAAATCTGGTTCATACTAGATTTTCTGCCAGTATTCTGTCTTTGTTAGTACCCCTTCCCCTCTTACCCATCCACTCTCTGTCTGGTCACCACTGTAAGGTCAAGTTACTGTCTGTAGTCAGTGTGGATGTAATCACTCCGCTGACCACTCACTGTTTCGTAGCAAGTTTTAGTTTTGTGTTTTGAAGTGGTGTGAAATGGCTTCTAGAGGTTGTTTGAGCTCTTCCGATTGTTTTTGCTAGAGTTGAAGGACTTACATTGTTAAGAAGCAACAGAGAAACATTTTTGATTTTGTTAATAAGGGGTTTACTTTGGTATGAAACTGGGGAATGAAGACAAACAAAGGGCTCCTCACAAAGAGTGTTCTATGTGTGTTGAAGTCCTGAAACAATGGTTTCAAGGTAAGAAGAAATCATTTCGTTATGCAATACCTATGGTTTGGAGAGAACCTGCAAATCACAGTGATGATTGTTACTTTTGCTCTTGCTGTGTGCAAGGTTTTAATTTGAAAAATAAAAAGGAAATTTCGTATCTAAACATTCCTTCCGCAATGCGCCCTGTTCCCCATGGACCTGATTTATCTGTACCTTGTCCCCCAGCTACACTTGAAAACATTTTAGATGATGTTGATCAGTTGCCTCCAGGCAGTGATGACGACGACAATGATGATACTTGTGAGCCCACCAACGAAAAGCCAAAACTTTTCAGGCGCTAGGAATTAAACGATTTGGTTAGAGACCTAGGCCCTGCAAAGGATTCAGCTGAGGTTTTAGGGTCGAAGTTGAAAGAAAAAAACATTTGTTGGCTCCTGAAACATCCTTCTCTTAGTACAGAAAAACATATAAAGAATTTGAACCTTTTTTCTCTCGAGAGGGTGAACTTGTATATTGTACTAATGTTTCTGGGTTTATGGCATTTACTATAAAATACTACCCTGAAGAATGAAGAATCTTCATTTATTCCTCCAAAAGAAGCCTGAAAGCTGTTCTACTTCACAATGGCAACCAATATGCGTCTGTACCAGTAGTAGTAGGAGAGCCCATTATGATATATGTGTATTCACTCGAGCGTCACGGAAACCTATTAGATATGGTAGATTAGTTGATAGGAAGAATGAATGGTCCTATAATGTTTCTACTTTCACTGGTGGGAGAAGCCTCTACAGATTCTCAGAATTGTAAAAATAACTATGACATGGAAATATTCATGCAAATTATCTCACCACTTATTATGGGAATCGTAGACTCAGCAACCTCATTTCCAAGGATTTGCTAATCATATCATTTCTCATTATAACTGTTTTAATCTCTGAATTGTTCAGTTTTAAGTCAAGCTTTGTAGATATCAGATGCATTTTTATTGTAATAATCAATTTTAAATGATGAAATAATTTTAAACACTCCAACTTTGAGACTTCGATACATTTCTGGCGCAGTCAGTTGGATTTCCAAATTGTCGCGTATCGACCGTAACAATTTCGTTTCAAAGATTGATTAGAAATCGAACCCAGTGTCACGATTCGTCAGTGGAGGTCTTCGCATTGGAGTAGTTCCCAAAAAATCGAGAATCTCATCCATAGAGGAACTCTACGACTCTTCACAACGCTTAGCGTCGAGAGCTGAGAGAAACATTGCTCAACTTTGCAAGGAGTGCATACCCAGGAATAGGATCTGCTCACCCTTATAGTTTTGGATAGGGAGACGCTCGAATTCGTAATATTATTGTTAGTAACTTTGAATTTATTTTGTCATTACATGTATATTGCTTCATTCTATAATTTTGATTTTGAAAACTTAATCGATCTTCCTAGACCAGAGAAAGGAACCTGTTCTAGATTCGATAGAAGATTAAAAAATAAAAATATTAAAGTCAAATATACTTGTAATGACATGGCAGATTTTCAACCAGAGTATTTAAACTGCGTACCGGAGTTCGACGGTAATCCTAATGAACTCAATAGGTACTTATCCGTATGCCAATCACTTATTAATAATTTTTATAATAGGGAACAACCAAATCATTTGCAAAATCTATATTTGATTAATTCTTAAATTTCGTGGTAATGTTAAACTGGTTGTAAATATTCAAAACGTCACTTCTTGAAAATCACTTGGGGACACCCCACTATGAGCAGGTCATAGTTCCACTGTTCTCTTGGCGTAACGAGGACTTTGAACTTGTTGTCTGTCGTTACTTTGTCTTCTTTTGGAACAGCTTTGAGAGCTAGAATTGGAAGAAACATTTATGGTCTTTTGGCTATTATTGTGTGAACTTCGCCGTCCCCCTTCCAGTGCCCGTTGCCCCGCAATATTTCGAAGGCCGTGTAAGGTATTGGTAAAAGAACTCACTCTGGTTTCAATCAATTTTGATTTATTCTTCTCGCCAAAAGATATCTCTCAATCTTTACAATATATTTCTAATGATGATTCGTAACCCACTTGCTTGACCTAACCAAAACTTGTATGTGTTTACTCAACGCTTTTTACACAATATTTTATATAATTATTGATTATAGTTGAAAGTGTTGAATGCCTAAATGTTGACCCTAATAGTTCTTGACCAACATATATTTGAATGCTTAATGATTAACGAATTATTTGATATATAGGGTGTTACAGCCGCCATGGCGCTCATAATAAATAATCCATATGGGCAGACACGGCAATCCTAGGAAGCCATCGAGCGCTAAAAGCTCCGGTAACTCTCTGCTGCTGCTGCTCTCTGGATAAAACACCCACTGCTTCTCCACAGTCGGCAACTAGACCACGCAACCCTTCGTCGTCGGTCAGATCTTCAGAAATATTCATTTTGCAATATGTTATTATATGTATTATTATGCTACTTATAATTTTTGTTTAAATAAATAAAATTAACGATATTGAGGTTAGGGTAACAGTGAACGAAATTTAACCGCCAGAAATCGAGAAATCAACTCGACTAATACATGAACTAGGTTTAAATTTTAAAGTTGAATTCAACAACCGTTGGAATGTCTTTGAACTATCGTCAGTAAGTGAGTACTTTGATATTAAATAAAACTACATGAGTCTTAACATTCTATTTTTAAATTGTATAAAAGCAATAACATATCTGAAATATTGGTAATTGCATTGATAAATATATTTTAAAATTGGTCCACACTATTATTGTCGTTTATATAATACTTTTGCTTCTCCTCCACTGAATTTGTGAATCTAAAAAAGATATTATAATTGATAATTACCATAGAATTAAAATATTCAATAAATTATTTTATCTATAGATTATTAGTTTACTTGTTTTTTCACACCGGTGAACAGAATAAACCAGATAACGTTCTCTTTATGAATTTGGCAAATATTTATTCCGTAGGCATTTGTTGAAGCACAACAAGGGGTTTGTGTGTCAACTGAATTTTCATCGTTATTTTCATTCGATAGAGCTGTATTGGGTGGTTTATAATTTTCTGATTATTTTCATTAACCTTGTAACAATCTGGTTATTAATAACAATTATAAATATATACGAACATAGCTAAATATACAGGGTAATTCATAACTATTAAGAGCAGAATATTTGGTCCAAAATATGCCGATAGGCCCAAATATATTCCAATAAAATATTACTGTGGGACAAGAAACAAGGCGTTAAGGTCGATTCATGAACTTGACGTTCCGTTCGCCGTCCACCGTCGGACTTGCCGACTGCCGTTGGCTGTCCGTACATTTCATAGACCTGCCGTCGTGCGTAGTGCCGCTACGTATTTAAATAAATATATACATTCTCATTTTATATTATTTGTATCGATATTTATTTAAAATCCATCCATTTAAAACATCGGCAATTCTCTTCAACACAACAACAAATAAACTATGAAAAAAATCCTAGCTCTAATATCCCATAGAGGTAAACAAAACAACCAACATGTGTTTACTATCATATGGCCAGTGAAACAAAATTTGATTCGCTCTTCCTATCCGCTACGAAAACTCTACGAACGGTGAACTGCAAAACATAAAATTGATTTATATTACAACGACACGAACGGTAGGTATAACGGCAAACGGCATAGCCACGGTGCTTCTGAGAGCTCTTACAGGTTGGCAAATTAATTTTAGCAGTCGGGAGTCGTCGTAGCAAACACGTGTGCGGATTGCAAGAGCTCACTTCGCTGACAGAATTCGTATGCTTCGTTTCGACAATACAGTTCAGAGAAAAGTGTGATTACCGGGGTTGTGCAATACTAACTTGTTATGGCGACTCTAGAAAGTGACGTTGTTTATAAAAAGTTGAGTGAGCAGTGTCGTGAAATAATTATGAACGTTTTAAATTTCATGACCAAAGAGGCAAACAATGGCAAGTCGACAATTCCATTAACAGAGGTAAGTTTTAATTATTGCAATAAAATTTTTAAACCAAAGTAATTATTCAACAAATTTACACTCGATAGTATATTTTTCAAATCTATTTTCGTACATAAAGTATTTATTCATTGCATTATTCAAAAAAGTGACATCAGGGTGAGACAATAGTATATTGTACAATAAGTATGAAATGGCATACATTTCCAACGAGTAGGTATATGAAATTTTGTCACATCCTTTTGAGCATCTTTTGTTATCTGGAGTGCATTCCGAAGCTATTCTTTGGATATTTCTATTGAATTGGTCCAGTCCGTTATCATGATCTTCCACGGTTTTGAGTGGTTTAGATTGATTGTTTCATCCAACATTTTTCTGGAACTTATCCAATCAGTGTACTTATTCGATAATTTTGGATTGTTTTTCTTTATGTATTATTTTATCGCTTAGTATCAGTGTTATTGCTAAATAATCCGAAAATAATTTATGGCATTTACCTATTTGGAGAGTACTTGATGATATGATTTTGGTTATAAAAAAGTCAATTATGTCAGGTATATTGTTGAGGTCCGTCGGCAAATATGTTTGCTTTTCTGTTGACAAGGTAATAGCTCCATGGCAGCTGTTAAAAGCTCAGTAGTGGGTAGTAGAGTGAGTAGCAGTGAGGCTGCTAAGAGAACCAGTACTACAAACGAAGCGGAGTCTTGAGAAAGCGATCGGACGAAGGTTGATTCGAATCAACCGAACCGGCGAAATATTATCAGAAGCCAAAAACAGCGTTGAGAACGCAAATAGTGTTTTTCTAAACCTTTTCTGTTTATGAAAATTTTAAAAATATTCTAAATTTTTAAAATCGTAATTGACGGATGCAATGTATTTTTAGAACCTGAAGAGGACAGGAGCTAGAGATGCCGGAGAAGAAAAAAAGCGACAGCAGCGGTAGCGGCCAAGCTAGCAAAAAAATGGACAAGACGATACCAGAATCACCGGAATTACGAATCTATGACTACGAATAAGACAACGAAAGTGAATGTGAAGCTTAAGAAGAATACGCAGATAGGATGAAGGTGAGAGGCGACAAGTGGGAACAAAGAATCCTAGAAGTCAATGTAAAAGCGGTGTAGCTTGAAAAAACCATCCAGCGTATGGAAGTAGAAACAACGGGACTAAGGATAGTCATTGAGAACTTGGCAAAACAATAGAGGACGTGCAAGTGGAAAATAATAGCCGGAACCGATCAGAAAGCGTCCGAAGAAAGACGCAGAGTACTCAATCCCCCCCTCAACCAAAGAACACGATACTGAGTAGATGGACTTCACGGAAATGGTGTCCATCAAGAAAATCCAGAGGGAGCAGAGGAAGGAAGCCGCCGCAAGGAAGGAGAGAAGAGATGAAGAAATGATGGACGAAGCCATCCACCAGAACAAGACGACGACAACCAGGCCACCACCAGTTATCCTACGGAGCACCCACCACTGGGGATCAGTAAGAAAAGGAATACACCGAAGAGCGATAAAAACGAGGTTATCGCCATCCGAGAAAGGCTCGGAGTGAAGATTCCATGCGAAGAGCCGGAGAACTACAGGAACCTGACAAGGTACCTGAAGGAAAGAAGTGGAAAGGTACACTTACACACCACGGAATGAAAAAAATGGAAAGATCGTCATCAAGGAATTGACGAGCGGCGAGGACAACGACGAACTCAAGGAAGAAATAGAGAAGGAAGGTGTTTAAATAGGAAGAATAAGCCAATCCGCTGCAGATTCGGCTAAAGAAAACGACTGTCTATCTACGTGGTAGATATAGACGTGTAATAAAAACCCAAAATAAGAAAAATTCAACACACCCAGCAAGTGAGGATAAGATTGAAAGAACTCAAGAGAGGAAACGAACCAACGTAGTGCTACAACTGCCAGGGACTCCACCACGGACAGACGACCTGCAGAGTAAACACCAAGTGTGTCAAATGCGGAGAACCACTCTCATTCAGCGAATGCACAAGACCCAGGGACAAGCCACCCACCTGCGCAAGCTGCTAGGGAGAATTCTCAGCGAACTAAAGGGGATTCCCACAAACCCCGAACAACAGGAAGACGAAGAAGCCACCCCCAACAGGAACAGGGCCAGAAGTCAGCTACGCCCAAGCAACATCCAAGAAAACGACGACGAAGGACACCCCGAAGAAACAAAATATTCTCGAACAAGTGATAATCTCGAGAAGATCCGCCTACGAGATGCTCCGGCAAATCCATAAAAAGATGAGCAGGGGTTTTAACTAGGTCATCAAAAAAAAGTGGATCCACTATATAAGGTCGTCTTTAGTCGTAATAAGTCGGCTAACGATTTGCTTCTTATAGAGGCAGGGAAAAAGCACACACAATAGAAGAAAACAAACAAAGCGAGAAGACCACCGAAGATATAACCATCGAAGTTACACGGCAAATGAAGACGGCCCAACCCTAGCAAACAGCCATTTCGACACGGCGAAACGACGACTGAGGACCCATCGGATGACATGGCGGGTGGGCGGAAGGTTCTTCCCAGGATGCAGCGCTCTTGAGGGTTGCAACCCGGGCGGGACGGGCGCAGTAACGCGTGTGTGTGTTAAGAGCTCTTTGCCTTTTGTTGTATTATTTTTAGAGTTTAACTCGTCTTCTATTATGAATTTATTTCCTAGATTGCTTACAAGGTCAATATATTCATCTTTCCGTATTAGTTGTCGAGAGGAGGCAATAACAATATAATCTCACGAAAGTCTATACTTTTAGTTTAATATCATATTTTGCGTGATATGAATTTGCAAAGTTACTATTGAAAACACAAATATCACTGAAATATTAATTTTTCTGAAGAGGGCTTTGTTAGAAACGTAAAGCTTTCGATCAGAACACATGATATAAATAGCAACAGATATATATTATCACTATAATCCAATTTGCGATTTAACATTGTGTCTAAGTCATTCTCTATTTATATCAGAACAATGTCCATTCAATTAATGCTTGCCGCTTATGCTCTTTGAGCTTTAATTTCATCAATCTAGAGCTCTATAGCTCTAATAATTTCGTATTGATTCTTTTAATAAGTAATTATCTTCCTAATAGGATTATTTGCTTTGTTCATAAGTATCACACTATCGATATGGCAGCACAAACTTAACGTGTTTTATGTTATTTCACTACAAATCTTATATTGTGAAATGGATACCGTGGGAACGTCATGATTACTTTGTTTGACCCCCCAATTATCAGGTGTGAATGATTCGAGTATATTAAACGTGAATGGATTACTTACAATTTCTAATCCAGAGGCTGATGGTGTATATATTCTCGGTGCAGTTCCCGTAATTTTAAGAACGTCTCCTTCAAGTGTTCCCACATTCTGCAAGCAAAAAAATAACAAGTGAATAGAACAATATTTTTTATTGAGCTATGTATACTTTTTTATGTTGGGTACTTGGAATTGAAAGAAATTCTGAAAATTCTGCCAAAATCAGTTAAAAATCGTGAAATTGGTAGTTGTAATTCTCTTGAATATAATTTGACTAGTATTATAGAGGGTAGATGGAAGAAGAACCGTCTCATATGGGGAACCGTTGAAAAAGTGTCCAGCTATAAACAGTTCAAAAATCTTCCAAACTGGCGCTAGCGTAGGCAAATGATGCGACGTAGTAATGGAGGGAAGAGGAACACCGAATATTATTTTGTGAACATATCCTAAAATTATTGCCGTGAGTGAATTTTGAATCATCCGTTTAGTGCTTTTGGCTATAAAACTTTTTCAGACATAACACTAATTTGCAAAATTTGCGTGTTGAAAAGTTCTCCAAGTGGGCGTAAATTGTAAAATAAAAACATGCATCCGCCTCAGCCTTATTCTCTGTCTTATATCCAGCCATGAGTAAGTATAAAAAAATTATGAACTATTTACTTTATGAACAATTTTTTATTTTCTTAGTTTTTGTAGTCAATCAACACGTAAAAATGATTTGTTTATATAAATCAACAGACTCCATTATTTCTTATAACTTTTAACGCTCTTTTTAAAATTCACTGGGCTGCTACTGTGGCGTCACCGTTATATGCAGCATTTTAACGGACATTTTTTCATACACAGAGACGGTTCTTCTTTCCTCTACCCTCTATAACTAGTATGGCAAATATTACTAAAAGCAGTTAGGTAAGGGTGAAGCACTGATCAAATTAGCAAAATATCTCCAAACTGATATAAACGTAAGAAAACATTGGTCCCAATTCTTTGCGAAGAGATATATTATTTATTCGATGTTGAAGTGCAGCAATATTCTTTTCGCAAGATATTTCTCATTAATGAGCTTTGCCCAGTTCAGTTGCTTCACTGCCCGTAATTAGTGTAGTTGATCTACTCTCGAATATAACATTAGCTCAAGTGGTGCGAGAGTTTTATGCAAAAAAACTAGCAGGTGCAGTTTAGCAGTTCATCCTAAAACGCCGCTCAGAAAACATCGTTCATTATAAATTAATCTTCTTACAAGTGTCTCGTAATATTATCAATTTTATAACTATAATATTGTCAATCCTAACGGTTGCTATAATTAAAATATATACAGTCCATATCGTTTATTTATTTCGGCAAGGGAGCAATTCCGTGAACCAAACAAGCTTAAACAAATATTGATTGAGTATGTGAATGATCTTTGTAACAATATACTTTCCTAAAAGAAGACGTTCCAGATCTCTCAGCGCCCATATAACCTGTTAAGATTCAAATACTTCTGAAACGCGTACAGAGACTAGACTGAAACATATTCTTTTCAATTTTCGCTCCCCATATTCTTTTAGTCCGTCTAGTCTCTTCCATACGCTGTAAATGTCCCCACCAGCCCAGTTGTCTTTTTTCTCAGTATACTCCAAAGTTGATTGTATTTCAAGTTATTTTCTTGTTATCGTGAATTATGTCGTCACCTCGCTTGGTTCCCATAAGAAGATGCTGACGCTGCGTATCCCACAATCCGGAGTTTAGTTTCCCTGAATCCGACTTTTGTGGGAATTCAGCAAGATTGCGAAGGTGTCTTGTGGACGATGCGCTCATTTTTCAGTTAGTTATAGACTAGATTTCAAACTAAAAACATATATTTTCCATAATTGTTATAATATAATTTAAATTGTGAAAATAAAGTTTTTAAAGTTTTTTAAAAAATTACTTATAGGTATCCAAATTAAAATTCGTGTTTCTTATCTCATCTTTTTTTGTAACTCCTCTTATTCTCCTTATATACTTCATTTTAGCCGCTTGTAGTTTGCTCTTTTGTGTCCCATTAAGTTTCCAAGATTCATGTCCATGTTATAACACTGGTCTGTAAACCGATTTAAATACCTTTAATTTAATGAAATTAACTGTCTCGACCCTTACTTCGTGGAATCTGCTCAGATTAGTGTTTTAAATGCAACTCACGGTTTCTAGTTAATTCCACAATATAATAAAAGTTATTGAAAATTCTAAAAAATAGACAATTGTTTCGATAAATCAATATCATCGTCAGAATGACAGAAATTACATTTTATTTGATGTTTAGTAGTTGTTTTTGGCTAGACCAAGAAGTGACCTAAGTTGTGATTGACTTAATATATGTTAATAGAAAAAAGAAGAAGATGTGATATTACAAATATTGAAGCTTAGATATTATTAGCCCTATGGTGATATCCTGGATATCATTTTTCCAATTAAGATCAGTATAACAGTGCAATGATATAGAAAACCAGGAAAACTATATCTGCTGATCTTTACAATTATCCCTTAAGAAGACAGTTTATTACTGGAGAACTCCCTAGATCTAACTGTTCATTGACAACTTCATATTGTGGGTTTCTTAAATGTCTTCTAATTTCCAATTCTTCAAGGAAATCCAATTCTTGTTTCTTTTCACAAATATGCAGATATAGTTTTTCTGGTTTCCTATATCATTGCACAGTTATACTGATCTTAATTGGAAAAATGATATCCAGGATATCACCATAGGGCTAATAATATCTAAGCTTCAATATTTGTAATATCACATCGTCTTCTTTTTTCTATAAACATATATTAAGTCAATCACAAGTTAGATCACTTCTTGGTGTAGCCAAAAATAACTACTAAACATCAGGTAGGCATCAAATAAAATGTAACTTCTGTCATTCTGATGATGATATTGATTTATCGAAACAATTGTCAATTTTTTAGAATTTTCAATAACTTTTATTATATTGTGGAATTAACTAGACACCGTGAGTTTCATTTAAAACACTAATACCTTTATTTCAGTTGTTCTTCAGATTTCTTTATTATTAATGAACTTTTTATTTATAGAATGATATAGATTAATTGCTTTTTCCACTCTTTTATTTATTTCTGCTTCTCGAGTTCCCCCCTGATCTACCTCTACTCCAAGATACTGAAATGATTCCACCTGTCCTATACTTTTATTTTTTCTGTTTTATCACCAATCACCATAGCTTTAGTCTTATTAGTACTTGATTTCATTCCATACTCCTTCAATGTTTCATTTCATATTCCTAGGTTTTGTTGTAGCTTCGTTCCACTTTTCGCAAATATAACAATGTCGTCTGCATAGGCTTCATTTGGTATTTCCACTTTTTGCAAGTTTCTATGTCCTACTATATATTTCCTGCATTTATTATTTGTTTTCATCATTATTTCTTTTATAAGCACAATGAATGGCCTAATCCTCCACCCTGTCTAAGTCCACTTTGAGTTGTGATTTCCTCTGATCTTCTATTTTGGCTGATAACAGTATTTAGATTATTATCATAAATTTTTTGTACCATTCTCATTGTTTTGTTATTTACCGCTCTTTTTTCTAATATTCTCTACATTCTTCTCCTTCCACCTCTGAACCCATTTTGCGCATCGTCTAGTGTGTTTTCCACAAGTTTTCTAATTTTTCTGTCTAATATCTGTTCTAATATTTTCATGCTTGTACTGAGCAATGTCAGTGCCCTGCAGTTGCCACATTCCCGTCTGTCACCTTTTTTGTATATAGGAACAATTTGCCATTCTTTCGGTATCTTCTCTTCTTTCCAGCACTTATTGTATATTTTTAGTAAAAGTTCTTCTCCGATGTCACCTATGTTATTGATAATTTCTCCAGCTAGTTTGTCACATTCTAGCGTTTCACCATTTTTTAACTTTTTAATGATTTCCGTGAATTCGTCTCTGGATATTACTTTATCATTATCGTCCTGTATTGTTTGTACTTTTCCTTCACTCAATTTAGTTATGGTTTCTCCGTTATCTAATAGTTTTAGAAAATATTCCTTCCACCTTTCCATTATTTTTGTATCTTCTGTTAATATTTCTCCTTTCTTGTTTTTAATATTATTTGTATTTATGTTTCTTTCAGTCTTCCATGATTTTAGCACGCTGTAGAAAAGTTTTTGGTTACTCTCACTACCCGGCTCCATTTTTTCTTCAAATAACTTTCATTGATCTTCTTTTGCATTTTTTATTAATTCTTTGGTTTTTTTCTCTCAGTTTAGTATTTTTCATAATCCTTAGTTTTCCTAGTCCCTAGGTAATTCGATAGAGGTAACAGACAGGCAATTTTGTGTGTGCGGACCGCTATTGTAAAAGTCAATATATCATATATTTATCTAGTGGTAAGGATTCTAGAGTTCAAGTTATTGGCTATTGGTTGAGAAGACAAGCAAGTTTTTAATGCAAACACATTGATAAAGTTTTACGAAAAATCATATGTTGAAATATGGATTATAAATACAGGTTGGACTTGCATTTAATTTAATTTTTAAGTAAATTATGAATTAGTATCATTCTGGATAAAGTGTAATTTATTGGGTTGTCGCATACTTTCTATTATTTATATTTTGTAAATCTAATTAATAGAACGAATTTTGCTTTTCTTGCCTAGGTACTTAATCAATTAATCTCTCGTAGATATTTGTATTTGGTAATGTTTGCTGGTTGAGGTCTAGAAATATAATTATTAAAATATTATAACAGCTTTATAGGATGTCGTTATTATTGAATATTGTCAGGAGTAACTTTGATTGCTTCATGCTTTATGACCGACATATATTTGAATTACCAGAATTGTAGAGGCTTGAATACGAAAGTAGCAGTTTCAGAAAATTTAACACAAGATACGATTGACATAATTGTAGCAGTAGAAACATGGCTTCAAACGGGTGTTCTGGACGGTGAGTTGGTTGATCTGAACATATATAACATAGTTAGAGCGAATAGAGATCTTAATATAACGGGTAAGTCCAAAGGTGGTGTTGTGTTAAATGCAGTAAAAAAGCAACATAGAGTACCTATTAAGTTTTACACGGCACTGCTCATCATTTGAATTGTTGACGTACAAATGAGCTACAAATTGAAATTTTTTATTATTGGAGTATATATTCCTCCTGATTGTAGTGTAGATGATTGCGAACGATGTTGTGAACTTATACAAAAAAGTATGAAAAATATTAATAATACATTTATTGGTGGGGATTTCAATATACCCGGAATAAAAGGTATCAACACTAATTCGGTTTCTAGTCCTGGGAGTGAGTTGAAAGTTATACTGGTTTTATAACCTTTAATTCTCTGGATTTATATAATGATGTAGAAAATTCTGACTGTAAAGCGTTAGATTTGGTGATTGCTTCTTTGGAAAATAGAAACAGTTGTAATGTGTCTAGGGAATTGTTGCCTTTAGTAAAGGAGGATCCGCCACATCCATCTCTGGACATAAAACTTACATTACTAAAATCAGTATGAGAAACAAAATAACAGATAAAAAATATAATTCCAAAAAATCGATTTTTTTGCGAATGAGCGGACTGATGAAAAGTGAGTCTTGGGAGGACATCACAATGCAAAAGGATCCCAACATAGCAATCGACCTGTTTTATACTAAACTATATTATATTTTTGATGAGTGTGCACAAAAATACAGACTTTATTACAATTATAAAAATTTTTCCAAGTGGTTCACACCAGAAACAAAAAAAATTGCTGGAAGATAAAAGGAACTTCAGAAAATTAAAATTAGTTTCAAAATTTTATAGAGATAAATATATAGATACAAAGAAAGTTTTTTTATCATGGGTTATTATTGAACAAAAACATATATACAAGGTATCGAAGAAAGTGTGAGAACTAATATAAATTCTTTTTAGAGCTACGTTAATAAAATTAGTAGGGAAGGAGGTCTAGTAAACCTATTTGAATTTAACGATCAAACAATACGGGGGCTCAGGTAGTAGAATCATTTGCAGAATATTTTTCTTCAGTGCACAGCAGGGAAAAATCTTCATATATTCTGAATTTTGTAGATATAATCAATAATAATTGTGTGTTAAATATAGATATTATCAACTATTCAGATTATTGTGCCATCTTTTAGGTGATTCACCTTGGCGGAGACAAAATTTTAACAGTTCCTTGATTTTCTCTAAAAGTCTGTCCCCTCCAAATTTTAAGGCTTCTATAGCAGTACCGTCTTCACACGGGGCTTTATTTATTTTCATTTTCTTAAGTGCGATTCTTATTTCATCTGTTGTTATATCTGACATTTCTTTCGATCCTTGGTTAACTACTCTTTTTCCAGAGTTATCTAAGTTTTTTGTCTGTTGCTCATTAAGGTTTTGTCGTATAATTCTGTATAGAATTCTTCTACTACCCTTAATAATTCCTCTCTGTTGTTGGTCATATACTCATTTATGTCTTTTAATTCGATTATTTCTTTTTTTCCTTTGTTCAATTTTCTCCTTAGAACTTTAAGGCTTCTATTATCCTCGATCGTTTGTTGGATTTCTCCACTTTTGTACTTTCGGTTATCTCTTCTGATAGATTTGTATATCCTCTTCTTTATCTCTATAAGCTCGTGGTGTTCTTTGTTTTTATCGCTTTTTATTTTTTTCTCTCTTCCATTAATGCTTGTGTTTGACGACTTCGTAGTTATGCTCTGTATAAATTAAAACCATTTTTCTTTATACTTTCACTCGTTTATATAGCTACTGTGCTAACGAAACACGTCACAGCGACTCCTATTATTCCGTTGTTGATTTAATATAATTTTCGAACAACCAGTATCATTAGCGGTCACTATACAGACATCCAGTGAATTTATTATGGATATATCCAATTATTTGATCCCCATCAGAGATAAAACAGGGGGACTACAAAAGAGATGAACAGAAGAAGTAAAGATGGTTGGAGAAAATGAAGTGATAATATTGTGCACGATACCTGAACAGATAGAAAGGTATAGGATTGTATGATTTTTTTGAATATATTGTTATTGTTGATAGTAGGTTGAGTGGGAATCAAGTGTTTTGTTTCAGTTGGAAGTTAGTCCTCACCTTCTGTGTATAAGGTCCCGATTTCTCTTCAAACTCCTTTCCTAACTGAAACTCTATTTTTCTACTTGTTCCATCACTAAAATTGTGTGTCAATGTAACATCCTCACCGTTTATCACAATCTCTAATAATGCACCATCCATTTTATGAAGGACTTTTTCATCTATAAAAGTAAAAATAGTACTAGAATAAGCTTACTTGTATGAAACTATGAGCAACTCCTGTTAGTTTTTACCGGTATGAAGATAGCAGCCAAGCCAATTTTAGCTTAGAAAATGTTTAGAACTGCTCAATTCGCGATTTCAGTGGCGTGCAGAATATATACTGAATCGAATTCATATTCTAGAGGGCCGCCGTTATATTCAATGAGTAGGGGTGTATTGGTAAAGAGGATACACAGTTTGGGGGATTTGTTTACGATGGAGAACAATAGTTGCAACGTCACCCCTAAAACTAAAATAAATTGTAACTTGCAACGGAAATGAGAAGCAAATTTGATATTTGGAGTGTTGGAGGACACACTGTTAGAAGGGAATTTCCTTACGATGGGGAACAAAGATTGTAACTCCACCCCTAAAATTGCAATAAATTGTAACATCCAAAGGAAACAAGAAGCCAAGTTATTATTTGGGTGGTTGTATGATTATAATGTTAGAAACACACTGTTCAATGGCAATTTCCTTACGATGAGGGAAAAGGGTTGAAACGCCACCGTTGGAAGTTACAATTTATTTTAGTTTTAGGGGTGACATTTCAACCCTTGTTTCCCATCGTAAGCAAATTTGCTTCAAATTATGTGTCTTCTACACCACTACACCCTTTCTCATTGATTATAAAGGTGGCTCTTCGAAATACGAATTCGATTCAATAATATATATGTATATATATATATATATATATATATATATATATATATATATACATATATATAACAACAAAGAGATTCATGGGTAGTTCACGCAAAATGAGGGGCTACTGAAATAGAGTAGTAACCGTGGACATGAATGTTTCTGGCTCATTTTGCCTCTTCAGCACGGCATAACCAAATAAGGATGTGAAATTTGGGAGCAAAGATGTTAATCGAAACATGGGAAAACACAAAATAACGGATTACAGCAGGGAAACCAAACGCTCATTTGTGTCTTCAATTGGAAGATCCCGAGTTTTCAGGACAACAACCAACATCGACACGGAGGCAAAATGAGCCAGAACATGCATGTCCACGGTTACCACTCTATTTCAGTAGCCCTTTATTTTGCGTGAATTACCCATGAATCTCTTTGTTGTTGTTGTTAACATATCACGCGATATTCCTACATCTTCTTTATATATATATATATATATATATATATGTATATATATATATATATATATATATATATATATATATATATATATACGAGTATATATGTATATGTATATATATATATATATATATATATATATATATATATATATATATTAATACATATACTCTATCTAAATTCTAAAGAAAACATTGGAATAAAGAAAAATGTACATATTTGGATGTAATACTAGTGATATACAATGTATTATAAATAATTTAAAAGATTCAATATGCAAATAAAATTTGACATTACAATTTCGAATGACAATAATGCAGAAGATACTTAATGATACATAGATTTTATAAAGATTTTAAAAAAAGAATACAGATGTCGCTGGTAGCAAAATTACAATTAGAAGAAAAGGATGAAAATCTCTCTTTGTTATATGAAAACATAAATTTGTATTTTTTTTAAAAAAAGGAATTCTTTGGTAACCAAAAGAGAAGAGAATTATTTATGGAAAAAGTTTAGTTAGTTGATTTTGAACCCCTCTCGAGAGAACATCTAATATGAGTTCTCTCAAATTTGCTGAATAATATAATAGTAATAGTAATTGATATATTAAAATAGCATCAGATTATAATAATTAGCATGATAAGATCAGTGCGTGAATAATTCCTTAAATAATTATATTGAAATAGTGTTAGTGATTTTTCCGGGTTCTAAATTATAAATTTAGAAGAGTGGTTCCGGCGATTCTAAAAGACGTGCTTAGAATCAGAACGAGTGATCCTGATACCTAGTTGGTGAGTCCAGTTCAGATTTTATAAATTGTTTTTCAAGAATTAACAGGCCTTTAAATAAAATTAAGATAGATGCATCTATATCACATTTTTGAATACTGACAAAATTAACGTTAAAGATATATAAAATTTCACCTGAAGAGAAGAGAAAATTTTTTTGAATAGACAATTTTATTGCATATAGTTATTTGACATTTATACACGTCAAGTGTAATTTTCAACGATTTGAACGTTTAGAATAAGTAGTTAATTAGGTTGTTCTTCTAGTATATAGGTTGTTTTTTTTAATTTTAAGGTTCGTAGAAAGTACGATTATTGTTCTTTATTATATTTTGGGAATAATAATTCATTTTCACTAGTTATCTGATGGTATATAATATATAATTTTTGATTCCAACTCACTTTGGTATTAATTCAACTCCTATTTCATTGAATTTGAAAAATTTTGGATCCTATAAACCTTTTGATATAACCAGTGACATTTAGTTAATTTTCAGTGACAGAAAAATTGTAGATGTCATTAGATAATTTAATGGTCTTAGAATATATTGAACAAGCAGTCACTATACATTTGCAATAGTATAATTGACAATTTTGGAATATTCTTTGGAAATTTATAAATTTAAAATTTTAAATTATTAATTTTTTTTAATCTTTGAACCCTCCCTGAGGTGAGAGCGAGTAAGTCGATTTTGTAGTAATTTATCTTTCAGAATATAAAATTTCATATTCATCTGAGCCGGGCATAATAATTTGACAATTCCTGTCAAAATTTCAAATAGGTTATATTCAGTGATAAAAGTGTTTTCACATTAGTGTAGTTACTACCACGATTGTAACAACAGCATCTAATAATCAAATTTCAAATAAAATCATATAATACATAATTATAAAAACAGTAGAACATTAAAAATATTATAATTTGGCGCCCAACGTGGGGCGAATTAAGAATTTTTCTTGATAATTAGGTTGACGTTAACATTATAATAATTGTCACCCAAAACGTGGGGTGATTAAAACTGTGCATATAATCATAAAAATATTAAAAATTTATTGACATTATTATAAAAAAAAAATTTAAATATTTACGATGGAACGAAAAATGACGTTAAGAGATGGTAAACAGGTAGGAGTTGAAAGTGGATCCGATGAAGAAAGGGAAGAACAGGAGGATAGTAGACGGGAACCCCAAGGAGGAACAAATAGCAATGATCATTGGATGCAACAATTTCTTTTGAAAATGAATGAGAATATGAATAGGAAATTTGAAGAAAATAGGGCAGATATGAATAGTATGGAGAAGAATATGCGAGGAGATATGTATACAATGAGGGAGGAGATTAAGGGGGATATTAACAATATCACAGGAAACGTGGACAGGCTGGAAAAGAAAATAGAAGAAGGAAAAATCGAAAATTTAAAGGAGATTAAGAAAATTAGGGAAGAAAATAATGAATTTAGAAAGAAAATTGAAAAGGTGAAAGAGGATATGAAGGGCCAGAAGGAAAATTTGCGCATGGAAATTCAAGAAATTGGCATTAAAATCAGGGAAGATACAAACAAGCAGGTGGTAGAAGAAGTTCAAGAACTAGGAAGATGCCTAGAAGAAAATTTATCTGGAGTAATTCAAGTAGAAGTGAAGAAACAAAATGAGAATTTAATTGAAGAGATACAGTCCATTAAAGTACAAGGACAAGCAAATGAAGAAGTAATGCAAATATATGAACAGAATTTGAATAAGAAATTTAATGATTTAAATGGAAGGATAGAGGAACAAACAGGAACGTGTATTAAAAGGAGTGAAAATATAGACAAATTATTTAACCAGGAATTGGAGAAAATGAATAGAAAATTACATGAAACTGTAGAAGAAATAGAAGATAATCTAAAACGGAATGGAGGTGGAACGATGTATACTGGAAATATCGACTTTGGAGTGAAATTTGATGGTAATATAAATGTAATTCACCCAAAAGTATTTATCAAAATAATCAAAAGTAGGATGAGAGGAATAAGGGACATTGTAGAGAAAAAAATCATTATTAGAGGAATGTTATCTGGAGATGCTTTATTGTGGTTTTGCAATAAAGAGGAACAAATACCCGATGTCAAAGAATTTGAAAAACAATTTTTAAAATATTTTTGGGGGGAGATACAACAGGCGAGTTTCAGAGAGAAACTATACTTTGGGAAATTTGATTATAACCAGAGTAAAAATTTCAATGCATATGCAATGAAAATGTACAACAACGCACAGTATTTGGAGCCAAGCATGCGAGAAGAAGAAATGGTGTTATATATTTCCAGACATTTCAACCAACAAGTATCTGAAACTATAGGGATACAAAATATCAAGACGATGGAAGGTTTATCAAATTATTTACTCAGACTTGAAAGAAGTAATAATGAAAAAAGAAATGAAATTAAAAATTTTAATGGAATAGGGGGAAATGAAGATGGACATTACAGAAGAGATATGAATAATACATATGAAAATAGAAACTATAGAAACAGGGATTTTGATAACCGAAGAAATGATAGACATGTAGACAGGAATTATAGAACTGAAAATAAAAATTATAGAAATGAAGACCGAAGATATGGAAATGGAAATAAAAATAATGATAATAAGTACTTTGAAAATAGAAGAGATACCAGAAATTCGGACAGAAGAAATGATAATGAAGACAGAATTGAAAATTGGCGACAGGATAGACGGACAGGAACAAATAATTATTATGATCGAAGAAACTTTGAAAGAAGAAATGATGATAGAAGAAATGATACGTTGGAAAACCAAGACAGAAACTATGATAGAAGAAATCAAGAAATAGGAGACAGGAGACAAGTAAACATAATACAAGAACAAGAAAGATATGAGGATCATAGTCAAACTGTAGATAGAAATTTTACTTAAACCGCTTTCACGTGCATAATATTATTTTTTCTAAGTACGAACATCCAAGAGAATTTGTTGATATTGGGGAAATTGGGGAAATGCATGACAATTTAGGTTTAATATTCATTAAAGGGAAAATACAAAATATAGGATGTAAAATTCTGATAGACACAGGATCAGAAGTAACGTTGATAAGGGAAAGGATTATAGACAAGTGCAAAAAAAATAATATTATGGTGGTAAATACAAATAGATTATCACTAGTGGGAGCGAATAATAAAAAACTATATGATACAAGTAAAATGATAATTGAGGAATTACAAATAGGAAATAATACGTTTAAAGTACAAATTCTGGTCGTAAAGAATTTAATTTATGATATAGTATTAGGTTCCGATGAATTAGACAATCACAAAATGATGATCAATTATAAAGAAAAGTTGTTGAATTGTAAAGGAGAAGATATTCATTTCCTCAAACAAGAAACAAACAAATTAGAAGAAGATACATTTTATGTAATGAATCAAATCAATGAAGAACCTAAAATAGATTTAAATTTGTGTAAACAAAAATATGTGAAAATTGTAATGGAATTGATAAGACAATACAACGGATTATTCAATGAAGACGTACAAGTAGCAAGGAAATATAGACATAAACTGGAAATGAATAGAGATATATCGAATTTCAAAGTAAGGACATATCCAATTCCATATAAATTGAAGGATGAAGTATACCATGAATTAGAAAATATGTTAAAAGATGGAATAATAGAAAGATCAAATTCACCATATATTAATGCAGTTACGTGTGTACGAAAAAAATCTGGAGAAATAAGAATATGTTTAGATGCAAGAAATATCAATAGCTACACAAAGAAACAATACGAAAGTCCCATGAATATCGATAGTATATTTGGTAGAATTACTAATGCAAACATATTTTCAAAATTAGATCTGAAACATAGTTTTTGGTTAATTCCTTTAGAAAAAGAAAGTCGGAAATATACTGCGTTTATGATAGATGGAGTGGTATATCAATTCTGTGTGGTACCTTTCGGATTACAGAGCTCATGTGCAGCTTTAGTAAGAACACTTCACACTATTTTAAACAAATATGAAAATTTCATACTTCATTATATAGATGATATCCTTATATATTCGGAAAATGAAGAAAAACATCAAGAGCATTTGAACATTATTTTCGAAGAACTAGAAAATGCTGGATTAAAATTAAACATAGAAAAATGTAAATTTTATCAAGAGGAGATAAATTATTTGGGATATGTTTTGAACACTAAAGAAGTTTCTATAGATCCTGATCGAATTAAGACAATTTTAGAATATAAACAACCAACAAATTTGAAAACTTTAAGAGGGTTTCTAGGAATTTTAAACTATTTCAAACGATTGATACCGGATCTTAGTAGAAAAGAAATATCATTAATTGAACTATTAAAAAAAGGTGTAAAATGGCAGTGGAATGACAAACGGGAAAAAGCATTTAGAGAACTAAAGGAAGATTTTACAAATAATCTCAAGGTATATCACCCACAGTATGATAAACAATTTATTTTGAGAACAGATGCATCAGCTGATCGTTTTGCTGGAGTACTGATACAAGAACAGGAAAAAGGAGAAGTACCTATTAGTTTCATATCTAGGGTTACTAAAATGCATGAAAGGAAATATTCAGTAACAGAACTTGAAATGGCAAGCGTGGTATTTTGTATCACTAAATTGAGATTTTTTTTATTAGGAGCTAAATTCATTATAGAAACTGATCATTCAGTTTTGACAGCTATGCTTAAAAATAGATATGCGAATAATAGAATACATCGCTGGATTTTATTATTACAAGAATATGATTTCGAAATAAAATACATTCCTGGAAAACAGAATATTGTTGCAGATGCTTTAAGTAGAGAGACAGAAACCACATTTGAACGGAGAAAGTATAAAATTGGTATAAATAGAATGCTACAAGAGGAAGGATTATATTCATTGGATAGAATTAGGAAAGATCAACAAAATTTGGAATCAAATTATAAAAATAATGCTATTAATATAGAGGAAATATGGTATAAATGTCTGGAAGATAGAGAAGTATTTGTAATTACACAAGATTATGCAAAGGAAATTTTGAAAAATTTACATGAAGAACATGGACATGTTGGGACTAGGAAGTTATGAATGCTTTTTAGAGAAAACTATATAACAAAAAAGGATTTAGCAATTGCCAAAAATATTTGTAAAGTGTGTGCCATATGTCAACTAGCAAAAGAAAAAAAATATCACAATAAAAATTTGACAAAATCAATAGTTGCACAGAAGCCATTACAAATTGTTGCTATAGATTTCATAAGCAATTTAATACCGAGCATACAAGAGAATAAACACATATTTGTTATCACTGATATTTTTACGAAATTTGTTAAAGTTTACCCATGCAAAAGAACCAATGCAAAAACTGTGATAGAGATTTTAAAAATGTACATTAAAAAATATGGAACGCCAAAAACAATAATATTAGATCATGCAACTTATTTTGAAAGTGAAAAACTAGCTAAATTTAGTCAAAATCAAGAAATTAAGTTGAACTTTATTAGCATTAGGAAACCATCGTCAAATCCAGCTGAGAGATACATCAAAGAGATAAACAAGTACTTACGAATTTTATGTAATCAGGATCACTGTCAATGGGAAAATAATTTAAATTACGTAGAAAGATTCCTTAACCAAATACCTCATGGTGTTACAAATGAATGCCCAGAATATTTATTTACTGGCACAATACCCCAAAGAAATTAGATAGTGAATCGAAAATTGGAAATGGAAGATGTTTTGAATAAGGTGAATGAAAGACTGCAGAAGCAAGCTAAAAAATATATTAAAAGGATGAACCAAAAAAAATAAGAAGAAGACAGTTTTTGAAAAAGGAGAATTGGTGATTGTAAGATCATTGCAAGTTGCAAAAAGATCAGAGAATAGTTGCGCAAAATTATTGCTACCGTTTGAGGGACCTTATGTAGTAGGTAACGAAGGAGCACAAAATAGTTACCAATTATTAGACCCCATTACGGGAAATGAAAGAGGAGTTTTTAACATAGAACAGGTATATAAATATTATACTTAACTTGGAACAAATGATATTATGTTACGTGAAATTTTAATAGATATAGTAGATTTAAGAAGTTTTATAGGAATTAGGAATAATAGTTTAATTTGATTGAAGATAAATTTTAGAGATAATTATTTGAAATATATAACTATGTTACTAAGATATTAGTATGATATTTGGCAATTTTGAAAGATAAATTATAATTATATGCAAGAATCGATTTATCATTCTTTTATTAGGGGGATTTAATACATATACTCTATCTAAATTCTAAAGAAAACATTGAAATAAAGAAAAATGTACATATTTGGATGTAATACTAGTGATATACAATGTATTATAAATAATTTAAAAGATTCAATATGCAAATAAAATTTGACATTACAATTTCGAATGACAATAATGCAGAAGATACTTAATTATACATAGATTTTATAAAGATTTTAAAAACAGAATACAGATGTCGCTGGTAGCAAAATAACAATTAGAAGAAAAGAATGAAAATCTCTCTTTGTTATATGAAAACATAAATTTGTATTTTTTTTTAAAAAAAGGAATTCTTTGGTAACCAAAAGAGAAGAGAATTATTTATGGAAAAAGTTTAGTTAGTTGATTTTGAACCCCTATCGAGAGAACATCTAATATGAGTTCTCTCAAATTTGCTGAATAATATAATAGTAATTGATATATTAAAATAGCATCAGATTATAATAATTAGCATGATAAGATCAGTGCGTGAATAATTCCTTAAATAATTATATTGAAATAGTGTTAGTGATTTTTCCGGGTTCTAAATTATAAATTTAGAGAAGTGGTTCCGGCGATTCTAAAAGACGTGCTTAGAATCAGAACGAGTGATCCTGATACCTAGTTGGTGAGTCCAGTCCAGATTTTATAAATTGTTTTTCAAGAATTAACAGGCCTTTAAATAAAATTAAGATAGATGCATCTATATCACATTTTTGAATACTGACAAAATTAACGTTAAAGATATATAAAATTTCACCTGAAGAGAAGAGAAAATTTTTTTGAATAGACAATTTTATTGCATATAGTTATTTGACATTTATACACGTCAAGTGTAATTTGAACGTTTAGAATAAGTAGTTAATTAGGTTGTTGTTCTAGTATATAGGTTGTTTTTTTTAATTTTAAGGTTCGTAGAAAGTACGGTTATTGTTCTTTATTATATTTTGGGAATAATAATTCATTTTCACTAGTTATCTGATGGTATATAATATATAATTTTTGATTCCAACTCACTTTGGTATTAATTCAACTCCTATTTCATTGAATTTGAAAAATTTTGGATCCTATAAAACTTTTGATATAATCAGTGACATTTAGTTAATTTTCAGTGACAGAAAAATTGTAGATGTCATTAGATAATTTAATGGTCTTAGAATATATTGAACAAGCAGTCACTATACATTTGCAATAGTATAATTGACAATTTTGGAATATTCTTTGGAAATTTATAAATTTAAAATTTTAAATTATTAATTTTTTTTAATCTTTGAACCCTCCCTGAGGTGAGAGCGAGTAAGTCGATTTTGTAGTAATTTATCTTTCAGAATATAAAATTTCATATTCATCTGAGCCGGGCATAATAATTTGACAATTCCTGTCAAAATTTCAAATAGGTTATATTCAGTGATAAAGGTGTTTTCACATTAGTGTAGTTACTACCACGATTGTAACAACAGCATCTAATAATCAAATTTCAAATAAAATCATATAATACATAATTATAAAAACAGTAGAACATTAAAAATATTATAATATATATATATATATATATATATATATATATATATATATATATATATAGTTTATTTTATGTTCTTGGGATTGACGACCATTTTTAAAGACATTTAACTAGTAGTTAATACATTTAACGTTTCGGTCTTTCCATGACCTTCATCAGAAATAAAATTTTTGTTAAAACTAAAAGAAATGGTACAAGTTACAGAAAGAATTTTTAAAAGCAAAACAAATAAATTGAAATTTATAATAACATTATACAAACTTAGAAATATAGAGAAACACGTGGCACATTCCAAATATAATAAATTTATTACCACTCCCTATATAAATATGAAATCCATTTATTACCAGTCCTTATATAAATATAAAATACATTTTAATACCAGTCAACACAAAAACGACACATTAAAACCTCGTTACGGCTGCTTTCATTGTATAGAACAAATACTCGTATATTCCAATAAAAGTTTTCATCAATGTATGTCATATTTTTAAAATGATCGTTTTGTTTGGGTGTGAGTTATATTCTGTTATGTGATGCGTCCTAAAACATCTATAAAATATATTGAATAATCAAATGAACGTTCTGTCGAAGGTAGGATTTATTGTTTTGCTTTTAAAAATTCTTTCTGTAACTTGTACCATTTCTTTTAGTTTTAACAAAAATTTTATTTCTGATGAAGGTCATGGAAAGACCGAAACGTTAAATAAAAATGTATTAACTACTAGTTAAATGTCTTTAAAAATGGTCCTCAATCCCAAGAATACAAAATAAACAATATATAATTAAACAAAAAAGACCAAGAACCAAAAAAAACAAAACTATATATATATCTCTTTTTATTATTTATTTTTAATGAGCACTCAGCTTCTCAGGATCATGGGTTCATAAGTTTAAATATTCATAAGATTTTTTTATAATATATATATATATATATATATATATATATATATATACATATATATATACATATATATATATATATATTTATATATATATATATATATATATATATATATATATATATATATATATATATAAACAAGATGTACGAATAGTTCGTGACATATGAACAATAAGCAACGAAGAGATTAGTGGGTATTGCACGCAAATAGAAGAAGGGGCTACTGAAAAGAGTGGTAACCGCAGACATGTTTCTGGCTCATTAGCCGTCCTCGGTACGGTACAACCAAGAAAAGATGTAAAACATGAGAGCAAAGGTCTTGAATGAAACATGAGAAAATATAACAGAATTCAGCAGGATAGTCGAACACAACATTTGTGTCAGTAATATTAGAAGATCTCGAATATTCGAGACAACAACCAACATAGACACGGAGGCGCATATAACACTCCCATTTGAAACTTCCAACCCAGATTAATGGAATAACAACAAGATGTACGAATAGTGCGTGACATATGATTATCCTGCTGAATTCTGTTATATTTTCTCATGTTTCATTCAACACCTTTGCTCCCATGTTTCATATATTTTCTGGGTTGTACCGTACCGAGGACGCCTAATGAGCCAGAAACATGCATGTCTGCGGTTACCACTATTCTCAGTAGCCCCTTCTTCTATTTGCGTGCAATACCCACTAATCTCTTCGTTGCTTATTATATATATATACTGCACGCCACTTTAACCGAGAACTGAGCATTTTACAAAATTTTTGCAGCAGAAATTGGCTGCTATTTTCACACTGGTGTAGTATTTTAGGGGAATAAAAATGTTTTGACTAGAGTGTCACTCAAAATAGGATACTTTTCAAATATCATGCACTTTTTTACAGATAGTTGGCTTCTAATAACAACCTATCTTTGTTTAAAAAGTATACGAAAATAGAGGGAGGTAGTCGTTTCCCCTACAGGAAACGGTCAAAATTTCATTATGAAATATTTATTCTCATGAAGAGACATATTTACAAATTTGATAATAACACCGGATCTTTGGTAGAGGGTTGAACAAATAGAAATGGTTGACAGGTAGGGTCATTTTGAACATTTAGAAATCCTTTTTTAAATGAAGCTAACTGTTAGTTATTACTTTTTTAGAGACAAAAATTGAGTATTTGGAAGAGATGGATTCAATTATTCACATTAAACGTTTTTTTGATTCAATAATAAAAGAAAATTACTCACATTGTATGTATTACGTAGACGAAATCATATTAAACCACCCGAAAGGTTTACTGTAATATCTTAGAATATTATACGTAAATGCATTTTCCAGTATTTTAAAAAAGGGGAGATGACTTAGATACAATTTTATATTACGGGACGGGAATAAAACAGAAAATAGGTAAACAATCTCTGAAGTCAAATTTTTGAATTGACTCACAGCGGTTAACTATATTTAACTCTACCTGCGGAAACTTCTGATTTTATAAGTCCATGTCATCTTGATGTCAGTTCTCAGTTGATAAGGGTGGAGTTCATTACTTCCCAGACATCATGATTTTTCATTGTGATTATGGGATGCCCCCCTTGTTGGATACTGAGTCAGTATCAACTATTACCAATTATTGTCTTTGTAAAAATTTGCCGAAAATGGAGTACGGAAAAAACGGCCGATTATTCAATTTCACATAACCAGGGATGGAAACTTTTATTTTTCTTGTGGAGAAGTACAAGATTTTCAGAATCAGAATACGATGCAAATTCCTGGCAAGAGAAAAATATGGCATGGGACAACTTACGTAGTGATTTTAATGAAATGAGCTTCAATATCGGAACGCCTAAACAATTGCGCAAAAAGTGGATCAATTTGAATGAAGATAGTAAGAAGAAGTTTTCGGCTGAGAAAAATTGAATTTACATGACTGGAGGTGGTACTAAGACAAAAATAAAATTATCACTCAAATACATGAAGAATTGAAAGGAGGCATAGGAGCGGTTGCTCTAAACTCAACATTATCTCATACGCGCAAATCAAAGTGAACTCTATCGCTGAAAAAAGAGCAGAAAATAGTGATAAGGACAGACCAAAAAGAGTGCCTTCGGAAAAATTCATCCAATCGAATCATCTACAAACTTACACCTGTAAGCAGGAACTGCAGGAATCTCGTCACTGGATTGGAGAAAGTCAGTTTATTCCAACTTTTTTGTACATTACTGTATCGCTGAAGAAAAATTGGAAGGAGACATTTATTTTTGAACACTTAATATAATATTAGAATTTTTATACATTTCTATGTAAAATCATATAATTAGTAACATCACAGAAGCTCGTATAAAACCTTATCTCAAAAATATTATCAAATATCAATTCTAACTTCATTTGAATTATATTTTTTCAAATATCTTTTGAATTTTGCAACAATCATTCATAAAATTCTCTCCAAACTCAGGCCCGACTGTCCTCATCTCAAAGCTTTCAAGAAAATAAAAAAACTCCAAATTCGATCAGTTTATCAGCTCTCTCAACAAAAAAACAAAAAATAACTTAGTGTTGCTAGCGACCGTGCAAGTAACAATATACAATCGCCAAAATCAACCTGCTCAAGTAGGAATTCTTCTGGATGACGGAAGTCGAAATTCCTTCATTAACAAACAAACCTGTAAAAAACCTCAACTATACTCCGTACAAGAAAATATTAGATTTTTCAGGCATATCTGAAACCAATACTCTGTCTAACAAAATGTTTTATACAGTGCTTCACTCAAACATTGACCCCTAGAAAAAGTTTGAAACCTCTTGCGCTGTGCTTGAGAAAATTACTACGACTATCACCCAAGTGAAGTGAATGTATATCACGTAACAATACCTTCACGGACTGCAAATAAATTAGCTAACAAAACTTTTGCCTCACCCGGTAAAATCGATCTATTAATAGGAACAGATGTTTATTATCATCTGTTGACTTATGGCCTCATCAATGTTTTATACAGTGCTTCACTCAAACATTGACCCCTAGAAAAAGCTTGAAACCTCTTGCGCTGTGCTTGAGAAAATTACTACGACTATCACCCAAGTGAAGTGAATGTATATCACGTAACAATACCTTCACGGATTGCAAATGAATTAGCTAACAAAACTTTTACCTCACCCGGTAAAATCGATCTATTAATAGGAACAGATGTTTATTATCATCTGTTGACTTATGGCCTCATCAAACTAGGTGACGGTGTAACCACACGTTTTAGTACCCAGTCGGGTTACGTTATCTCGGGAAAACTGAACTCCTAAAAGAATCAAAACACACACGCGCTATCTCGTATCATGTAGCCAGTAAACCCATAAACTCCAATCCGTACACTGAATTACAATCACAACTCTGGGAAATCTCCCTCAACTGAAGATGAACTATTAAAATCCATATTTGAATCTCCGACTAAGATTCTCTAGAACTGACATTTCCAAGTTGATATTCCGTTGAAATCTGTGGCAGAACACAAAGAGCTAGGACACCTGGTGGTAAAAATCGATTATTTCCATTGATCAGTTTATCGACAAGATCGAATTATGACAAAGTTGCATGTCGTATTTGACGCTTCGTGTGAAACCGACTCCGGTTTTACGTTGAACAACATTTGTCTCAAAGGCTATAAAGTTTAACCTGACCTCTATAAGAACTTCTAAATACACATTAATCGTTTATTTACAGAAACTGTTTTGACAAATCGAATTAACCCCAAGGGCGTGTTTCTTCAATCTATTTTGAGAACAGACTTATCAAAATAATCGCTAAAATGTATTGAATTAGAAACCATAACATACGGTATGAATTGTATCCTGTTCTCCTCAACGACAGTTTTTAACGATATAGCAAATACCAATAAAAACCTTCCTCTAGCATCGAACGTTGTTCTTATACAGACGTTGGTAGACGATACTTTAACAAGATGCGATTCCATGTAATCTTTCGAAAAACTCTATTTTGAACTTAAATCGCTGCTTGAACCACCTGGTTTCCATTTGCATGAATGGGAATCTAATTACTCCAGGACAAAAAGATATAATGAAAATACATAATACGATATCCGTACCAATATTAATATGTGGAAGTGAAAACTGAACAAAGAAGAAATATGAAAGTAAAATAAACGCCATGAAAATGGAGTTATATAAGGAATATAGCGAGTATAACCAAATTCGATTGGAGGACATCAGGAAAATGACAAAACAAGAGCCGATAATGAACAAAAATAAGGGAGAAACAACATGTTATCACAATGGAAAGAGAAAAACGTATAGGGAATCCCAGAAGGAAATGGATAAAACAAATAAGAGAAATAGGTTGAAAAAGGGAAAGACGTAGTATGAAATGGGAACAATGGCCGAAATTCCCAACCGACGCCTGAGTAGGAAGAAGGAGATGAGAAAAAAGATAATGAAACGGAATTAGGAATTTCGGAGTAATCACTGTAAAAATATAAAATATGTAGAAAACATTATATGAACTAACCTGATTTGGGTAGAAAGTTTTCAAAACCTTCAGCTTTTACCAAAACATATTTTCCGTTGAGGGCCATTTCGGAAATAATTGCCAACTTTGAATTAAATATTTCAAATTGATGCAGTTACCAAGTTGAGAATATTTTATATTGAATTTATAATACCATGAGTGATGAGTTTATATAGCTTGTTTGCAGTGATAACACTGTTTCGTTATCTACAAAACATGACAAATATATGCTTTGTTTGAGTAAGCAAATTTGTATTTGATATTGCATCAAGGTTAATTGATTTCAAGATATTCGACAAATAATGTTACATTTTGCAAAATGTGCATGATTAAATTTCAATGTTATGTAATTATTCTATAAAATCTCAACCTAAAGCTGACGATATTTTATTGCCGTATTTCTTTGAAATTCCAATTCTGTTATCGAATGATAAGTATTCGATAGACCTACGAGGTATGGCTATTAACAGCCCCGCTCACCTCTAAATTATTACAAATAGTAAATTCAATTTACTACCTTTAATAATGTATTCACTGGTATTTAAAATATAATTTGATTCAATGTTCACTTTAAAATAACGTTGTAATATTAGCCACTTATTGTGGTCTTGTACATCGGCAAATTAGCCACTCTTTATTAATGTCAATCTTGTCATCAGTTTAGACAGAATGTCGTGTTTTTGATAATTGCTAATAGATAAAGATGTGAAACAAAATTGTACACCCTTAGAATAGGGTAAATTTTAAGCAATTTTAATTTCATAAAAGTATTATACATTTAAAAAAATTTATCTACATATGCAGAGCAAGTTAAGAAAACCACATATGTTTTTAGACACCTGTTGATACTTTTTTTGATGTGAGTTCTTTTTTTCTATTGTTTTTTCAATGAGTCAACTTTTGTTATTTTATAGGATAGCTTTGATGATGACCTATTGGCCCAAAGCGCTTAGATGAACTTATAATAAAATACACACTTAGTATTCGTCATTTTATTCATTTGAATAGTGATTCCAATACAAATTCAGACACCGATAGTAGCGAAAATGATGAGTATTCTGATTTATCGGGTATTGAAGAAATTTCTGACGAAAATGAACTATCTACAAGTTAAGGAACAACAAATTCGACTAAAATGAGGTTTCATTGAAATTGTAAAGTTTGGTTCTATCACCTGTGGGTTTTGTTAGTAAATTAAACTTTTTCATATTTTGAAATTAGCAAGCAATTAATAATTGTTGTAAACAATTTTGATTAGGTTTCATTTTCAATTCCATTCAATCACCCATTTTTTTCTAATAATACTTCTGGATTTTTTAAATTCTTCCCATTACTCCCCTCCCCATTCCCCCTCAAATTTTCTGCACTTTAAATAATAGAATCATAGAAGAAATGGTTTATTTTGATTTCGATATTTTTAATCAATTCACTTTTTTTAAAATTGTAGGAAACTACACTTTACATATCGTCAAAAAAAAGGATGTTCCAAAAAAGCCACTTCTTTAAAAAACGACTAATTTTTCATGGAATGCTCAGAGGAGAATTCAAATTAAAGTTAAATGTCAGATGAAAAGAGAATATTGAAATCAGTTATTACTTTTAAGATAGTTTTAGTGCCCTACTGATACTTTTTTGTCGATTGTGTTTTACAGAACAATAGTTCACCTTACCATTATATCGACAAGAAAAATAATGAACATATTTCAAAAATCAGTAAATTGGTATCCAAATTCAGAATAGCAATAGTTCCTAACCGGTTTCACCGACTGTATTTTCCCAAAATAGTGAGGTATTGTTATCATTCATACAGCAGAGTTCTCTATTTATCTTCTGCGTATTTCAGGGGTCTTCTTCCGTTTGTCCAGCTGTAATTTTCAATAAGTTTTGGTTTGCTAAAACTTTGCTCACATCTCGCGGATGTAGTAGGAAGTGTAGAATAAATTCGCAGTACAATACAATAATTAGGAAAGTTATCATGTAAATCATGCGCATAGGTCTATTGCCATAGAAAAAAACCGTTAGTCTTTTTATATCTCCAAATAAAAGTGGTGGATAAAACTCCTTTGGGATGTGTTCAATGTCAATTTGACAGGTCGAGTTATCCGGCTCGAAGGTGCACAAAAACTATGGTCGCCAAATGAAATCCTAGTAGTTTTCAATTGATAGTGGCCTTCAAGTACCACCGTATTACCATGGGAAATAATAACAATAAAACCATTGTAAAATAGCTTTTAATGATTTATGGTTCCGGAAGTTCAACAACAGTACATAAAAAATTAAAAATGTAACAATCACGCAAATTATATATTAAAACTTCGAACTTGGGTTTTTAAAAACAATTTTACCACTATATTTAGAATTTTATTATACAATGGTTGAACAGAGAATGAATTTTCAGATAATACAAAGTTTTTATAATCTTCCCGTTTTACAAAGAGTCATCGTTTCATTCATGTGGTGTCAGCTCTTTCTTCTTATGTAATTCTTCCCATCTAAGACGAGGACATAACGGAGTGGTGTTCGAGTTTTGGTTTTTCTGTTGGATTTTCTTCTCTTAGGGTTTCTTCTTTGCTTTGGACTTCTTCCCTTATTTGTTTTCTGCCGCATTGCTGGAGCGATGTCTTGATGTTCTTCTTGAAGATCCATCCCAGTATTATTAAGATGGCATTAACGGAGGACAAGTCACCAAACATTCTTGAGTAGTGGTTAGATGTTGAAATTCTTAATGATTTTGCTGATTTTGTGGATTTCTTCCAAATGGATTATTTCTATTTTGGGTGCTTCGTACTCTGGTATAATTTCTAATTTTTAGTTTAGTTTAGCTTTGGGAGGAATAATGGTTTTTCTTGTTGAATTCTGACGTCGTTTATAAATTTTTTTGTGTTGACTTCTGTTTGACATGATTTTGGTATTTTCATTAGTGTAGGATTTTTGACTTCTATATATTGATCTGTGTGGCATTTGGAGAAAACTTTTTCTGTTTGCATTGGTATAATGGTTACTTCGTCTTGTGTTATTCGTTAATCGAGAGATTCTTCTAATGTTAACTTTATTTTTTTTTGCAGTTTTCCACCGTCTGGTTTTCTATAAGCTGTAGAGTGCAGTTGTCTTCAGAGAAGTGGTCTTCCATGCAAAAATATATATCCTTTAGTAGTGGACAGTTCTCTTCTGTGAATTAATGTTCCGAGTTGGTTTGTGCCAAATAGGGATACTTTAGAGGGAATATTTGGTTGTTTTGAATCATAGAAAAGAGGTGATAAAACTCAAAAATTTCGGCTTTGATTATTGGTATATGGCAAAAATTAATTTTTTATCTTCAAAAATTGGTAGAATGTTAATATGTTCCTAAACTTCATGATTTGGTTGCCTGGGTATTCTAAAGTGTTTAGTGACTCTTGACTAGAGATAATAGAAGGATGAAGTGTGTTGAGTTAGCAAAAGCCATGGAATCTTCTAAATTATCTAAAAACATGATAACATTTTGGCAATCCAGATTTATTTGGGAAATAATTCCTTGAAAGGTTGAATACTCATGTGATTCAGTAAACAAGCAGGTGTTGACGCCTGAACTATAGCCGGTAAGAAGTCCCACCCTAGAGAGTCACACGCGTGAGTCGTATATTCTAGTATCCTTATTTTAAGGGTGATAATCTACGTTGACTTTAGATTGTCTATCTCACCATGCCTCTCTCTAACATACTGGTAATGTCACGGGCCTCTTACATTTTCCCGTCGACTATGAGGCGATCATTGTTTCACACTAGAATTAAATGAAGAATTATTTCTGTTATTTTTAAAAACGAATATTTTATGGGCACTCATACTTTCAACATGTAGATTGAAATTGAAGAGAGAGGATAGATATGAATAGAAGAATTACGGCTGTTGACGAAATAGTTTCATCAGGGGTGTTGGAACTACAACGTTCAAAATTGAAAACTTGCTATAGTATAAAATGTACAGCATTCAATTATTGAGTTGCTATAATAAATTATTTAAGAAAGTAGCCCATTTTAATGTCAATATTGTCGATTTATTGTTTTTCATATTATAACCATTTAAATTATCGAATTTTCAACCTATTTTTAGAAATTTTATAATTATGAGAGTGATATTTGAAAAACATTTTAACAGTTTGTGCAACGATACTTCTTTGTTATGTTATAATACCCTGTTTAAGAAAATAGGTGAATACGCCAACTCTAACAATTACACTGATTAACTCGAGTATCGATAGTTATCGTCTTCAGGGATGGAAGATTATCCTGTTGTATCCTTGAGGGTTGGTGAAGTGGTAGTTATTGTGTTCAGATGTATATTTGCTTCATCTTAACAGCTTGTTAAAAGCGTGTATATAGTTTGATTGTTAAGAAAATAGGAACATCCATAACAAAGCAGCGGGCTATCCAGTTCGCCTAATGGCGTTTATCCTTCTTTAATATAGTATTAACTTTGTTTTCTTGCAATACACAAATGAAAGAATATTATTCTCCGTTATCTTAATTGCGTCTTTCAAATCGTCTAAGTTTTCTTGTAAAACACTTAAAAAGGTATTCTAACAATGTCCCCCATGCTAAATAATTCATATATATATATCCATTCTCAATCTAAATTATCAAATAATTACATCTTAGAAATAGTTTCGTGGAAAATCCAAACATTCAGACATTACATGGTAAAAACTCGGAGATACGAAGAAGATGGACAAGTTGATACCAATGGATTTCTATCAACTTTCAAGGGGTCGCCGTAAGGAGTCCATAACATAGAGGCATATGTAGTCCCACCTGGACAAGAAAGTAACAAGCTTTCATTGTACAACTATCACAGCTGACCCTAGAATATTAAGGCGTCGTCTGTCAGACTACTCGATTATAACTGAAATGTTGCCACACCCACTTCCACTCACTACCGTGCCACTAAACTGTCTATATCTTATACCTTCAGTGAGGTCTATTTTCCCAGCCCCCTCCCCCAATTGATGGTTGGGGCTGAAAATTGGTGTTAGATTAGTGCTACATTAGTGCCGTATCTATTTTTGGTAGAGCTGCCCGCTGTTATGGGGTATAGTTGGCAGGCTGGGGAAGTGCTAGACCCACAAATGCCATTCAGGGCTTGAAATTTGCTGTATCGTTAGTGCTACGTTAGTTCAATACTAATTTTCCTTAGTGTCAGCCCCCTTCGAGGGGGATGGTTGGGGAACTGGAGAAATGTTAGCCCCCTCTTTTGAA
This sequence comes from Galeruca laticollis, assembly GCA_963921935.1. Classification (NCBI taxonomy): domain Eukaryota; kingdom Metazoa; phylum Arthropoda; class Insecta; order Coleoptera; family Chrysomelidae; genus Galeruca; species Galeruca laticollis. The sequence continues at coordinate 198,611,206 of OY998176.1, read as the reverse complement.
GATAGAGAGTTCAAATTTGCTTTGAAGTTAGTGAGTGCTACGTTAGTGCTGTTTAGTACCGTTTTTTGTTTCGATAGTGCTGGTCCCGTGAGGGGGACGAGTAGTTTTCATTTCATCTTTTGTATGCAGAAGGCGTAGGCCCGTAAACTTTATACTTTCCATGAGACCGCCGTGAACAATGTTACGTATTTGTGCGGGTGATCAGTTCTATGCGTTAGGCCAACTGCAACTCTTATTTTATTACCTAATACTCTCCTACCTACCTAATATCGCTGTGCAGTTAGCAAATGCTACGGTTATAGATACCCCTCTATATGATTATAGGACTGACAGAAAATATTAGGTGTGATGATTGATTACTCAGGCGATAACATTGGGGAACTTATCAACACATTTGTTTGAGAAACGTCCCAAACAAAGAAAAAAATATGACATATTTTTTAGCAAATAAAATTAAGTGCGGCACTGTCTTTTCTTACAATGTATTATTGTCAAACATATGCAACTAACCGTACAACATACAGATAATCCTAGTTGGCTGATACGGCAAATCAATAGATTTTATTATTTGATGGGTCAATCAAGGAAAATGGCAGCTGTCAGTTTTTTGTCACTTCTGCCTTCTTCTTGATCTGGGACTATCTCGCAGCGACACATCGTTTTCTGAAGAGATATAGGAAGAAATCAGGCACAGCCCTTTTTTTAATACCAGGCAGTGGGCCACTAGTATTATTTTAGTCCACAGCGACATATTTATAGAAAAATTTAAGTGTTAGTTCAACGAGAAATAAAGTTTTACTGGACTCAAGGATTTTTTTTTGGATAAACAGAGTAAGTTCTTAAGGTAGTTTACTCCAACCTAGACCTTTCATGTTCTAAAAAAGCGCACAGCCGCAGATATTTAGCTCTCAGGTACTCAATAAAAAGTACTATAGAAGCAGTTATACATAAATTTGAGGAAGTTAAAGTGTTGCAAGAGAATCGGGTGGTACCCGAAAACAGTGGTATAAGATTCACAATTGCATGACGGCGTCCATTTTGTATAACGGCGTTGTTGAAATTTTTAGACAATAGAACTTTTCATCACAATTATTTTTGTGCGCATGTGTGTAGTTCAGCCATCTTTTTCGTACTATTTTGTAAATTAGCATGTTAAAATACCTGTGTACAAATAGTTAAAATCAACAAAACATTGAACAAATAATAATTATTGAAAATAAAATTAAGAGAAAATTATAATAATGAGTGTCATAATTAAAAAATACATTTTTCAGGTCCACTTTATTACCTGTTTAAAAAGGAATGATAAAACGGTGATGTTGTGGAGTGTTAGGGAGAGTGATAATGTTATAAATTTGAAACCAATGCATAATATATATTATTTTATGAATTCTCCTAAACCTTACTTGCAATATACAGATGTACTTAATATATTCGCGGAATTTTATGATTAAAAGTATAATATGCTTAAATCAGGAATTTGTATTCTAATATTATCAATAATAGTGTTTTAAATGAAACTCAACGTTTCTAGCTAATTCTACAATATAATGAAATATATTAAAAATTCTAAAAAATTGGCAATTGTTTCGATAACTGAATATCATCGTCAGAATGACAGAAGTTACATTTCATTTTAAGCCTACCTGATGTTTATTACTCATTTTTGGCTAGACCAAGAAGTGACCCACCTTGTCATTGACTTAATATTAGTTAATAGAAAAAAGAAGAAGATGTGATATTACTAATATTGAAGCTTATATATTATTAGCCTTATGGTGATATCCTGGATAATATTATCTAAGCTTCAATATTTGTAATATCACATCTTCTTCTTTTTTCTATTAACATATATTAAGTCAATCGCAAGGTAGGTCACTTCTTGGTCTAGCCAAAAATAACTACTAAACTTCAGGTAGGCATAAAATGAAATGTAACTTGTAATTCTGACGATGATATTCAGTTATCGAAACAATTGTCAATTTTTTAGAATTTTAAATATTTTTCATCATATTGTGGAATTAGCTAGAAACCTTGAATTTTATTTAATACACTAATATGAGTAGATTCCACGAAGTAAGGATCGATACAGTTAATTTCATTATCAATAATGTTCGTTATCAACCCAGGTGTTACTTTTAGAGTGTTTCCAACAATAAATTACGGTTAAGTAGAATAAATTTATTTACCTAATTCTATATAGATTATTATTTTTATAATTTCATTTAGATAATAGATTGCATTGACAGATAATGTCTCAATTAGCAGACTTATTTTGTCTTTTTGAGAACGCCCATAACACTTTAACCACATTTTAGCCGTTAACAGTTATACGCTTCAACTGGTTTCTCAACAAGTACCGCACCATCAATAATTTGTATCAGTGATGGATTTGTTTGTAGAGATAATATTGCATTTCCAGCTATTATTGTACAAAACAGTACGAAACTTTTAAACTCCCGCTATTTCAAAATGGCGGCTGCGCATGCGCTTGTCATGTGATGAGAGTACTATTGGAAATTGGATCGAGTAACGGCCAAGTTGGGAACTAGGTATAGCGCATCTGTGCCAAATTGTATAAAACAGGTGATTGCTTCAATTTTCATCACAAGTTAACCTCAATTTTAAGCAATCAACATTAAAATAAAAAACTTATAAATAAGTGTTACACAACAAGTGTTTCACGTTTTCATCTTTCAACACAGTAATTGTGTAGTAAAATAAGTGAATTTAACCATACTAATACAACTTCTATATGTACCATATAGATGGCACTTGGAATTAATTAGTTATAAAATAACCTAGAAATTGTTCATTTTTATTTACAATTGTTCAGATTTGAATAAATTTAGTTTGTTAAGTTAGCTTATTGGTATCATTTACAAGTAATATACTTTTAATGTTTTAATACCTACAATTTAAATCCAATTACGTATGGAAAGAAAGATATTTCAGTTTTATCGAGCTAGTCCAATAACCAGGTTTATCAGTTAAACCTTCTGAAATTGGTATCAAGAGGAGGAGCGAACCCCCTTTTTATCCAAGATTATAGTGCAAGCTGTAAAAATGTATATAAAAACATAATACATACACATAATACAAGACTATCCTGGTGATATTAGACTACCATTTTCTAGATTAAATATTGGTCAGGATTTTGGGGTCATTTTTTAACCAAACATGTATGACTGTTGGTAATGGAACCTACATTAAATTTAAAGTAGAGCTATATTAACTTATGTACAAAAACGTTTTCTATTCTGGTGACAAGTTTTCGCGTTATAGAAGACAAATTATGAAAACTTACTACCCAATACTAATATTATATATTTAGCTCCTCTCCATGCAACTTCAACAGCAATAATTAAAAAACCATAAGAAAACAGTAATCAGTGTTATATAGTTATAATACATTAATCTATTATTATAAAATATTTTCTAGCTAAGTAATGTTTTTAATAAAGGAGACTATCATATTTTGAGTTTTGATCGATTCCAAGTTTTTCCCAATTAGAGGCCTAGTAACCTTTTCATTATTAACGATTTTATCACTTCACCATGCAATTTTTTGCCATATTTTGATAAAATTTGTTTAAAAAAATGAAATTCGTCTTTTGTAAAAACGTTTATAACGTTCTAATAATCACAAAAACTTTTGTAAATACTGACATTTTTTATGAATCTAAAAATAAACATTCAAACGCTACTTCTAAATTTGCCGCCATTGGGTCTATTTGAATTCAGCGGAAATTCTTCTCTTTGCTAGCGATGACCTGATGCCACTTACATGTTTATCCATATTTCATAGTTAGTACGCGGCCGTTCGCAAGTGTCGCTAAAAACTGTCTCCCGCTCTCTAACATGTAACCTGCAATACTAAGTGGGGGTATATTGTGGTAATGGCATTGTAAATTTAATTAACAGGTTACTCAATGACGCAATGTTATTAAATAACATACCTCATTGTTCTATCGTGTCTTCAAATATACAAAAATTAAGATGATGATAAAATATATTGCAAAAACAATTCCAACTCCCACAGTTCAAAATCAAACCACGATCAAACAAAAAAGAAATACATTAAAAGAAATGAATCCGAATATTGCTTGTTATCATATTTTCCACTAAACATTATCACTAACTATACACTAAATTTGATTCGCAATTCACACAATTTTTGCAGTATAACTTTTAAAAATTTAAAAATGGAATTCGGTTTGACATTTTTGATAATTCTATTAATTAATTGTCGATAATAACAAGATTTATTCTATTTAAAGTCAAAACATTGTACGAGTTGTGTCAAATCCGAAACCGACATTCGGCAAATGTCGACATATTCTCGGTACTCTGTTAATTTTTCTATCTTTTTATTTAAATTAACGTGCATAAGATAGCTATGGCCATTAGCACGAGGTACAGTGCAGACAAAGTTACATTATATAATATAAATCAAAATTTATAAGCTTGAACTAACATGAATATGAGATTACATGATACATAACATGATATAAGCGAGGTTTTTTAAATAATATTTTTTTATTAAATTCTGATAATAAGTTGTTCTTCTTCCAGGAACTTGATCACTTTGCGAACCTGATTTCCCCTATTTAGAATCTCCTTGTAGTTTGGATGTATTCTTAGTAGTAGTTGGGTTGTGGCGATGTATGGACATTCAACGAGGATATGCTTGATGCCGAGCTTTACGTGGCAATTATTTTCAATTAGAGCTAAAAAAAATAAGGTGAGTTTTGTTATAGAACGTATATATGAATGTCCATTTATTAGCAAAACATCTTCTATCTTTTTTTCATGATACCTATTATGCTTGAATCTAAATTGAGGAGATAATGAGCGATCGCTGTCTTTCCATAAGTATTGTTGGATTTTCTAGTATTCCGATTCTTACTTTCATTTGACATGCATTTTAAGTCCTGTGCAGTAATATCTCGTTCATGCCAAATGATTCTTTGATGAATATGTTCTTCCAGAAAATATTTCTCTCCTTAAACATAAAATTCAGTACAGGCACAAGCTTTGTAGGCTTAGTTTCTCTTGAAAGTGTTGTTACCTGATTATTACCATGACTATAATTAGTTACCAAATGCCAGTGTGATTTAAAAACTTATCAAAATGAACTTTGTTTTTAAAAAATACTTTGATTATGGAATAATATATTATGTGAAGAGTTTAAGTTTCATTTTTGATGTTCTTTTATATTTCATATGAAATATCACACTATTACGACTTTCTATTATATTAAGTATTTTTGTGTTTTCAAAATTAAAACTATGGTTGTTTTCTTTTATGTGATTGCTTAAAGCAGTTTTATTTTTATTTGTCACATTTGTTACCATTGTTTCAATTTTTTAGATATTGAGTGGTTTGACCAATGTATACTCCATTGCAATTTTCACAGGGTATTTCGTATACCACATGTGTTTTTTTATTTTTGGGGATATTAATTTTTAATTTACTGAAATTACTTTTCAATAGATTATGTCCTTTATGACTCACAGTGACTTTTTCATTTTTAAATATATTTTGTATTTTTTATGACAGATTAAGCACATAGGGTAATGTTAAGAAATTAGTCTTTATCTTCTTCTGTTTTATTTTTTGGTTTTGCGAGAGTTATATAGATATAGATAGATTCTGTGGATAGTATTTAATTGCAAAACCTGTTTAGCTTTTTCAATTGAAAATTTTCGATATTTTGTATCTGATAAATTTATAGCTCTATCTGCTAGGCTCATTACTACTGATTTTTTTTATGAGAAGGGATGTTTCGAATTAAAATTGAGATATCTACCTGACCAAGTGTGTTTTGTGTGCCATTCGGTTTCAATTTTGCGTATTTATGATGTAATGTTAGATCTAGAGAGTCAATTTGGTTGTTTTGTTCAGTTTCAATCGTAAATTTAAGTTTCTCGTGGTAATTATTTAATTGCTCTAGAATGTAGTCAGCTTTATCATGAGGGATTGCTAATAAACAATCGTCAACGTACCTATAAAAGAATGGGAGCTCAATATTCAGATTATCTATTACCGTTTTTTCTAGATCTTCTAATACTAGTTGTGCAATTACGCTTGAAATTGATGCGCTCATTGCACATCCTTTTATTTGTTTATAGTATTTATTATTATATAGAAAGTAAGTAGAAGTTGAAGTAAGCTTAATTCCTTCTTAATATTCTTCAAGTTCGATTTCAGTGTGATTTTTTATTAGGTCCAATTTCCTTCTTATTAATGTTAGAGTTAAGTACAATGGAACATTTGTGTATAGCGACACGACGTCTAAAGAGATTTAAATATAATTATTAGGTAGTTTAACGTTATCGATTTTATTTTTGAAATCCCATGAGTCTTTAATGTAATACTTGTTGTTATATAATACATTACTTAAAATATTTTTGAGGTATTCTAAATGGAGTCTGAATACATGAAATTATAGGTCTTAAAGGTATTTCTTGTTTGTGTAATATAGGCAATCCATATATTCTGGGTAGTATACCCACTTGCAGTTTTGGGTCATATCTACATTTTTTTCCCATCTATTAACTAGCTCATTGTTAGCCTTTTGATGAATATTTGTTGGATCATTCTTTATTTCTTTGTACGTTTTTTGGTCTGAAATTGAATCATTGATTTTTGGGTCATAATCTTGGGTATATATTAATACAGTTTTGTTTGATTCATCAGGTTTTCAAATCTTAAGATCAGGATTTTCATTAAGGAAGACTTTGTTTATTTTACCCTTATAAGTAATGACTGTTACTGTCTATTAAGTCTTTTTTTGGTATAATTGTTTTTATGGTTTGTGATTACATTACAGCATTTTGACCTAATTTCGTATCTATTTGTGGGCGTAACATTTGGTAAATAATATTCGCAATTGCATGTTAACTCAATGGCTAGTATTTCTCCTGGATTTTCGATAGGTATTGTAGAATTTGGTCCCAAGTTTAAAATTTCTAATACGTTATTTGGTACCTGAATGTTGGTTAGATTTTCAACCCAATTTTTATTTTAAATAGAGCTATTATTATCTTTTATTTTTTGTTGTAGACGTGAAATTTCATGTTTATTTTTTTGTTTGATTTGGATAAATAACCTTTCATCTTCGTCAGACTCTTTTTCTAAAAACTAAACTAAAAATGTCAGTAGGTAGGTTATTTTTTTAAAAAATTAGAGATGTTTTCTTTTTTAATACTTAAATAGTTCAAGTTTTTCACTGTATCAGTGATTAATAAATTGAGTGTGCCTATCATAAATTTGGCAAAAGTATTATTCTCAAATTTTTGCTGAAGATATTCACCATTAACAATTATATGTTTTAAATTTATATTTAAGAATGAAGGTATTACATTTATTGATATGCAGCGTAACAAAAATATTCCGCATATTTTTTGTTTTGTAGTTTTCAACATTATTTTTTAAAGTGTCTTCAATTTATCTACGACATCTATTGCATAGTTATCTCTCATGTAGCTGTAAAATAGCATATTTCCACCCTTGCTCGGTATATTGTTGAAGGAAAGTTTTTGGACCTCTTTGATATATTATTTCTTTTATTATTATTTAAAAAAAAACAATATAGTAAAGATGTCCAAAAAGCTTCCTTCAACTATATATATTGAACCACATATCTTATATCTTAAAGCACATCAGCTGATTGAGAATGTTTAGTTTAGTATTTAAAATAAATTGAAACTATGTTAATGAAAGGACACATTCAAAAACCACAATCAGAATTAAAATTCATACGAGGTCATTATATAGAATCATTTGTTTAATATAATTAAAAGAGTAACAATAAATATAGAGAAATTACCTTAATCATTTTCTTAAAATATGAAAACGCCTAACAAGTATTGAAGAAAACATTAGATCTGCCTAATATGGATATTTGTTTGTCACTAAGGAATCAGCTGTTTATCTGAAAATAAACAAGCTTTAGTTATCTAGTTTAATATAACTATCAGTTGAATAGTAATAATAAAAATAATATTCATATTTGTTATAAAGAATTAGTCATATAAAAAATATAAATACAAGATGACATAACTCTAATGATATGTCAAAGTTTGGTATCAAATTTATAGAGCAAATGGATCATAAGATGGTGATAAATATATGTCAATATTTGGAACTATAAAATTTGGTCAGTTCAAATAAAGAAACTAAGGAATATATAGCGGATAAAAGGATGTATGTTATAAACTTAAATGTTATTTCAAAATTATCACAAGTATAAAAACAAGAGTTTACATTGTAATATCAAAATATTAACCATGAATTTCACCAATTGTTAAAAGACGTATTGTATTGAAATTAGTATATAATAAAGAAAAAACAGACGTTTTTAAGTGAAATGCACAATCATATGTTTTTCAAAACTTTCATAAAATGCAATAAAAGTGAATAGAACTCTATAGCTCAAGAAAGAAAATCATTGGTTGTAATATGACAGGACAATTTGGTTAAATTATGAAGAAACAAAACTTTGTTTGAAACAGTGAGCTGAGAAAACAAATAGTTTATTTATTAAAAAATTGACGATCGAGGGGAAGCGTTGGTAGATTGAGCTTGGCGTCGTAGGAGAGGATGTAAGTTTTGCAACAAATTTGAAGCTAAATCGCAACAAATATGTATTAAAGTTAAAAATTCATAAGCTATAGTAAACAACAAACACTTACATATGTGGATATTCAGTTATGCCTGAGAATACCCAAGTTTCATCCAGAAAATATGCAGCGTGGACTTCAATAGGCGTATTCCTATTACCAGATGTGGTAAAATCCAGACTCCAGACTTCAGGTCAGTTTTTTTAATATTATTGGCCAATAATAACAAACTAATTCAATTTCAGTGACTATTTCCATTTTGTAGATAATTCTTGCGTCTATATGATCGATCAAACTAAAAGATAAAGACTTTTATGTAGTTATTCATTAGATATAAATTTGAAATTATTAAAAAACCCACATGAACGTTCTCAATTTTATAATAAAACAATGGTGGTACATAATATATATATATATATATATATATATATATATATATATATATATATATATTGAAATAAATTTTTTTTTAATAAATTGAACTATTTAGAATCAATGTGTTTAATTTCATTTAATTAAACAGGATATCTCAATCAAAGCCTGTACTCAAAGGGTAGAACGAATAATAATTAATTAACTGAGCTAGCCACATCGAAACAACAAATTCAAATAAATAAATAACTTATCGAAGGCGGGGTTGGCTGTCTTTGCTCATTGTTGCACTGCTTTGACTACTGCTTGCTGTTTTTGTATGTTAGTTTGGGTTATGGGATGGTGGGCAAATTCAGCTATCGGGTGTCTGCTTCCACGTTAGCACCGCTGGTAATGGGAATAACAGGATCATTTTTGGTGCTGTTATTCTTTGACAAAATGACATCCCAACGGTCTTACGGCTTAATCCTAAGGTGTGCGTATCCGTGCCGAGGGGATGCATGACAGTGAGCCTATCATCTGTCACTAACGGAACCTTCGGGATACTAGGCGCCCTCTCGTCGTAAGTCAGTCTTGTCATGGTAATGCGGGGCTCAGCCGTGATGGACCTCTTTTCCCTAGCTACTTGTGGGACTTTTTATGGTAGTAGTAACAAAAAAAATAAACATAAAAACTACAGAGGAGATGGAAGTCGACCTATCGACTCCAACTGACCTCCCTGTAACATCTGATCAGGAACGAGACCTACTCAGGTTGTTACGGTTTTTCTCGTTAATATATATCATTCGCATAAAAAAATACAACAATCATGCAGTTTTGGTCATAATAAATAAACATTCCTACCTTAATATCAAGTCAGACTAGCTTCGTACGTCGACAATTTCTAGGTATATCATTAATGCAGTGAGTCAATAGCCTGGTCGTCAATTTGTTTAGCACCAACTAATAGTTTAAAGGAAATAAATACACTCAGTAGAATAGTTACAGTAATCTGTAAATACACTTAAAAAGAATGAATTTTGTTATATGATGTACAATTGAATGTAAACAAACTTGTCACTACTCGAATCAAACAGCTGATTCGCCATATGTCATATCCTCGTTTATTCTTCTTTTTCAAACGTTAAGAGATCTGTGATTCGTACGGAAGGTGGCCTACCGGTGTACTGTGGTTGTACATCAGGGTATAATAAGTGATGTTTTATGTTGTAAATACAGTCGGGGGGTGTGGTATATTTGCGAATATAGGTTATTTTTGAGTAGTTAATTATTGTATTTATACGGGGGGTTTTAATATGCGATGTGCAAGTAGAGTAATTTCACTCCGAGGTCATAGAACGTATGTGCTCCAAACTGCTCGAGTGAGAGTGTCTCGAACGGAAAGGTGGGTTGTCAATGAAACCTGTCGTGTTGCCTTGTTCTTTCTGATCAACGTGGTGTTGTATGCAGGTGCTTATTGGGAGCCCCAAAAAACAAATTCGCATGAAGATTCCACATTCATCCCGCAGGGGAATATGAATTTGAGGGGGTAGTTTGGTTTGGGTGGAGTAGTGAGAGTTGGAGAAGTTGGTGGAGTTAGTATTTCGTCCAGACCTCATCTGTGAGAGGCAGATGGATTTGTAAGCCCAGTCACCTACATCGCCATGCGGTTAAGTTCAGATAACGGCTTTTAACTACTATATTAGCAGCACACAGGAGAACCCTGTCTTAGCCAAACAGGTGAGATTTATTTGTTTCAACATTTTCTGTAACTAGTAATTGTTCCTCATAGTGTGGCGGATAAGATGACACCACCTAATTATATGTTCAGGATAGAGCTTGTGTATAGTATGTTGAGGGTAAAGTACTTGTTAGTAAGGGGTGGTTATCTCGGGTTTGTTACTTTTAGACTTTATAGGGGGTAATATACTTACGTTATCGAGTAGATGGTATAATTGAAGTCTACCTTGGGTTTTTTTCAAAAAAAGTGGGCCGTCCCACTCGGGTAGTAAATGGTTTTGAGAAGGATAATATTAGGAGTCACACTGGGATAAATGTGATGAATTCCCAGGGTGGTTCAATGTCAATTGAGTGTAGTGACAACACTAATTAGTGTATTTTTTTATTCTAGGGTTTTGTTTTTTTGGGTTTTAAACATTTATTCTGGGGTATTGTTGGATCTTTGGTGATTCGTATTTCCCGTATTGGATTAGTTCCGGAGTCCCCTTGGTGTTGGATTGTAGTACCACAACATTCCTGGGATGCTTACAGCCTCACCTTAGTGATTGCTACCTCAGAAACTGTTTGTGGATCGTCAGGATTTATCACCAGCGGGGGAAGACGCGCAAGTTTTAAACATTTAATATTTTTTTCTATATAATCATTTCTTTTAATAGCGTATATATAACTTGTACGTATATATAATTCACCATTTGTGAACATACAAGTGGCTTGTAATTTATTTTATTTCTTGGTCATTTATTACTCTAGGTAGAGTAGGTAAGTTGCGTCTGAGCTCACACGGAACGTTTGTGATAATTTATATTGTTTTTTTTTGCGTTTGGTAAGTTACAATTTGATATGCGCAGATAAGCCACGGTAAGGGTAACCCTTCGGGTTCTCTCCGTTTTCATTTCATATGTTTGTAATTTTTTTTTGCAAGTTTCAGAAACTAGCTTAACTCAGAACTGGTCTCTGTTTCAAATCCTTCTGAGCATTCATTTATCAATTTTGGGGTAGGGGTATATAGGATTGTAAATAATTGTATTATTGTAGATATTGAACTATAAGGGACTTTTGTAAATGTCCACAGTTCGTGAGGGATTTCATATCGATCTGTTTATATTTTTTTTTATAGTAAGGGTTGATGGACCTTAAGTGTCCACTGTGGGAATAACTGCTTCCACAATTTTCATACAACTGTACTCAAACCAAACCACCACCGCAATAAATCATTTCTCTTGTGAGTAGAGTTACGAGTTTGATTTTGGTAATCCTCTCCTAATTGGGGGTAAACTACGATTAGGGAAGTAAACTGGGGTATTTACTCGGGTACGGTTTACCTGGCGCCTTGGGTTTTATAGCTTATTTTGATTGTTCGTTACCAGCCTACGAACCTCCCTTCTTCGGCTGAAGTCTAGCGGGTAAAATACCTTGTGGCATAGATCGGCCATCCGATCTGCTGGTAACTTGGTTAAATTAGTAGTAATTGATTTCTGGGCCACAAGTTCGATCTATCTTCAGTAGGTCGCTAACGTAAGTGGGATAAGTGCATAGGTGCACGGGGTTTGATTTTACGTTACAAGGTCTCCCACCCCTAATAATAAACCTAGAAAGCTAGGTGGTGCAGCCAGGAGACTTAGTCGTCTCCTCAAGAGTGGGGTTCCTTACGAATCCGCCTTGTATCAAATTCTAGAGCAGCGAGAGCGGGATCAACCGCAAGAGAGGAAACATTCTCCCTCTGTGGCTGGTACCAGCAAGCGCTTACGTTCTAACGATGACTCACCCGAGCAAGAGGCAAAGAAGCCCTGCTCGGCTGAATCAGTGGTAACGTGAGGTGAAACTGACTTACAAAAGCAATCTTATGGACAGGCTGTATCCGGCATCAAGGTGGGAATTTTACATCTTGAACATCCGACAGCCTCGATCACGACCAAACAAATGGAGTTCCCTTCAGTATGCCATTATGGCCGCTGTAGAGGATATACCTGAAGGTGGTCCACAAGTACAGTTCCATAGCTGTACTTTCCGGCCTGGATGGTTACAGTTCACCTGTGTAAATCAGGAGAGTGTCTCGTGGTTGACTGGCGTAGTCAATACACTTCAACCATGGGACGGTGCCTCCCTGAAATGTGTTTCAGGTGACCAACTCCCGAAGCCACACATTTCTGTGGCTTACATACCTGACGAAGGCAGTCGTAGACTGACTTCAGAACAGGTCCTCACCAGACTGAGGAAAATGAACCACGGTCTGTTTACCTTGGAGTGGACTGTCCTACACAAGGAAATTACAGGCCCTGGTCAAACATGGACTTTTGCCATTGACGATCGATCCATGTCCACGTTGGAGAGGATCGGATTCAAACCATATCTCGGTTTTGGACAGGTTGTTTTCCGACCTAAAGCCCGGCCCTCCCAACTGGCATCAAAACCGGGTCCCTCGAAGAGATCCGAGAAAAGCCGCGGACCGGGGCCGAGTGGAAAACCTCCTGTTACAGTGAGGAGGACCGACCCTCCTCACAAGAACAGGGGGAGTGTACCGCCGGAACAAAGCCGGGGCACCAGCCATCCCAAAGGGAGAGCTGGCTTCCCCAAAAAGAAGACGGGTAACGTCTCTTCAACGGAACGGGAAAAAGGAACTGGACCTGCTGTCATGAAATCGAAGACCAGTATGGCCTCGACTAAAGGACCGAAGCAATCAGCTGGATCTGCCGTGGCGAAAGATGACCAAGCCTCGTCAATGGCACCAACTACAGCCTCACCCCTGGGAGGATCAGATGGTGGCGCCTCAATTGACCCACCGTGTGATTTTCCCTAGGGATCTGAGGAGACACAAGTTTGCCTGCGGCTACCTGTATTCGCCACTTTCAACTGTTTACAGGCAAACTTACAGCATGCCAAGGCCGCTTCATACATTCTTGGTAAAAGGTTCAAGGACGGATCAATCGACCTTGCCTTCCTGCAAGAACCATGGACTGGAAACACAGACCGAGTAACTGGTCTCAGCAATATTCCGGGTGAGGTAGTAGTCTGTCCTGGGGTGAAACCCAGGGCTTGTCTCGTCATTAGGAAAAATATTAATTATTTTTTGCTTACAGGCTTTTGCACTCCTGATGTAGTAGCCATCCAAGTGTCCCTACCGGAGAAAAATGGTATGACTAACATAGTCGCCTGCTCAGCATACTTCCCAGGAGACACGGATACTGTACCTCCTCTCGCTATACGTCGGCTAATCGACTATAGCAAGAAGAACAGATTCCAGTTAGTCATGGGCTGTGACGCCAATTCCCACCATACATCGTGGGGTAGCATGGATATAAATCAAAGAGGTGAGTTACTTTTTGATTATATACTAGGGGAAGGGCTATCTGTTATCAATAAGGGCTCCCAACCAACTTTTGTAACTAGAAATAGATCAGAGGTGTTAGATTCAACAATCAGCTCAAACTTTTTGAGCAATAAGATACGGCATTGGGCATTATCTAGTGAGCCTTCGTGTTCAGATCACAAGGCACATTGAATTCAACATTGAAATAGGTCCCCGGCCAGTAGTGGAATATCGCGACTCAAAAGCTACTGACTGGAGTGGATACAGAAATTCCCTCCAACGGTACATTGAGGAAGGAAGGTATTTGTTTTTGGTCACGTGACGTCGCATTGAAAATTATTAATGGGACAACCTGTATATTTTTGCCTTTCTGTGTTCCTCCCGATAAAACAATTCCAACTAACTAGCACACTTGGGGTCTAAATTGATTAATTCAAGAGCTACAGGTACTTAAAGGATTGTAAGTTAAAAAATTCATAATTCAATCCCTTGTAATTTTCGGCAATCTTACATTCGTACGTAATGATTAAGACGAACCAATATTATAATTTTTATTAATACTTGAAAGTTAATAATGGAACGACCTGTATATCATGGAGTAAAATTACATAAAATTGTTTTTTCCACAAAAACTTGTTCACCTATTGATATCGATTAAAAAGTAGCATTGCAAATCTTATAAAATAACTATTCTGACAGTTATTGGCACTTTTGTCATTATCATGGCAAACTTGACATTACGCAGTCTTTTTTATAAGATTTGCTATGCTACTTTTTAATCGATATTTAATAGGTAAACAAGTTTTTGTGGGAAAAAAACAATTCTATCTAATTGTACTCCATGATATACAGGTCGTTCCATTATTAACTTTCAAGTATTATTAAAAATTATAATATAGGTTTGTCTTAATTATTACGTACGAATGTAAGATTGCAGAAAATTACAGGGGATTCAATTATGAATTTTTTAACTTACAATCCTTCAAGTACCTGTAGCTCTTGAATTAATCACTTTAGACCCCAAGTGTGCTAGTTAGTTGGAATTTTTTTATCGGGAGGAACACAGAAAGGCAAAAATATACAGGTTGTCCCATTCATAATTTTGAATGCGACGTCACGTGACCAAAAACAAATACCTCATTGGGTAACACAATAACAAGAAAAGATGCAGCATTTGCTCTAATTTACACCCCCAAAATTATAATTATTTACCACTGCCCAATTCTGATATATTACTTGTCTTAATCGTCGTGGGACACCCTGTATATATGTATATATATATATATATATATATATATATATATATATATATATATATATATATATATGTTGAACTAGTCCTCTATTATAAAAATTCAGATTTCATATAAAAAAAATTAGAATGAAGTGAGCAAATATATTATAAAATATTGAGAAAAACAGTAACCTAAAGATGTTGAATTTGGGTAGAAAAGTTGACCGATTGGGAATTAAAATCGTCAAAGGATTACTTCTTACCTTTTTTTTTCTCCTGACTTCCAAAGGTTGCAACCTTTCCCTTCTAATAAATAGACTGTATCTTCTTATGTTAGGGTTGGTATCGTGAAACACTGAAGATCGGTACTCGCGCACAAGTTTCATTAAGATATGTATTCTCTTCGAACCCGTATATCGAAGTGACAGATGATAGTTAATTATTTAGCCTGATTCGAAGACCAGTGTTGTATACAGTGTGTCCTCGAATAAGGCAAGACAATAATCATTTGACGTTATTTAATAATGAACATCGGTCAATTTACAAGCATTGAAAACTTATATTAAAAAGAGAAAATATATTCATATATATATATATATATATATATATATATATATATTGTGAAAAAATAATGCTACACCCTGTATATCAAATAATGAAGAATTAAGATTATGTATTGTAATCTAAAAGAATTTTTTTAAGTCAAAAATTTTTTTTAAACATTTGAATGGAGACAATCTGTACGATCCACTATTCGATAGAGAAGACATACAGAAAGGACAGACTGTATAATGTAGGGATAATTGCGAATAGGTGTGATAAACAATTTATATGAAATAAATTACCTAACGAAACTTTTATCAAAGAGATCAAGTATCAAAATTTGTTCATAATAAGAAACTAATAATGCTTTATTCTGTAAAGTCAAGCTAATCTCGTAATATTTGTTGATTAAGACATTAAAATGAGATAGTGTAGATGTTTAGACATAACAGAGCAGGAAAATATAAAATAATGTGAATTTCAGAGAACATGACTTATAAAGAAAACGAATTTTCATTTTGCATACATATTTAAAGGTAACAGCTGTCATCTATTAAAACATTATGAATATTCATTTGACATACATACTTAGAGGTTAGGAAATGTCATTTTAACAATACTAAGAAATATTATTGAATGAAAATAATATAGGAAGTCTAAGCAATTAAAAACCTTAGAATATAATATCATGATATAATGGATGAACATTTCACTGGTTGAAATGAAGAATTTGAGTTATAAAATAAATAGTCAAATTTGATTGGTTAATAAACATTTAAAAAAGATCACATCGGCGACAACTGTGTTGCTAACGATAAAAAAATCAGAATGTGAGAAAGTTGTTGATTATGGGGGCTATTGACTAGGGGGTTTTCTTTTTGGGAAGAGATTTTTGGAGCAGCAAAATTTTTTGGTAAAGTAAATCAATTGAAATCATTTGGAAGACAAAATTTGACTATAGAATTTAAAACAAATACATTATACTTACAAGAGATATATCAGTGTAAGTAGTTTAGTTTATATTAATAATTAAAAAAGGAATTGTTGAATGTTGTAAAACACTAATCATGAATTTTATTTTATAATATGGTGTCTTGTGTCTGGTGGAAGTAAAATAGCCACAATAGTTTTCGAAAAACATTGAATAGTGGAATTTGTGTGAGCTGTTTGGACTTTGAAAGAAATACAGCATCGATTCCTGTTCTGGTAGAAGCAGAATGCCAACAGGGAGGTTTTCCAGGAGGAGAATCTGGAACAAATAAAAGAAACAGATGATTGAAGGTGAACAAACAGAAATCGTGAAGTAAATAAGGTAGTAAAAGTTAATTTATTAATGTATTAAGAGGTCAAGCGTACTTACTAATTTGTGAAAAAAACTAAAATTTTGTGATGCATAGACGCTGTTAAGAGTGTATTTCGCCGTTTTCTGAAAGTCATATGTTTATGAAGTTATATAACTGTATTTTACTATTATAATAATATCTCACCAGAGTGCGTGTGATTTGTATGAAAGAGTCATCCTTTTAGATAGTTGAATTTCTCATTAAATTAAATATTGTTTTTCCTTTTGAAGAACGTTTTTTTTTAAATTACTTGAGTTATTCATTTCATCTGGTAACTTGTGCACCATCTACTTACCACAGGCAGAAGCTCTGAATGAAATCGATTGAACTATGCAGATATTTTTTTTAAGTAGGACAGGACCGTATTTAATTTGAAATAATTAAAAAAGTAACATATTCTGATTAACAAATTTATTTTTAAAAATATAAAGCATTTATTAACTTTGGCGCTAACATATATAAAATTATAAAATCATTTTATTTAAAATACTTGAACTCTACCCTGAGATGAGAAGTTTTCATGTTGGTTAAATAAACTGTTTATCATACATATTAAATCCTCAACATACCGGGCAAATTAAACTATTTTCTCACCCAATTCTATTCATAATAATATGTCGGCCCAACGTAGGGCAAATTAAATTCCCATATAAAATAAACTATAATAAAATGTCACCGCAACGTGGGGCTAATATAGAAATTTAGTAAATAATAATAAAAAGCATTGAGATAAGTTTTTTTTACTGTATTAAAAGATTTTAAATACATAAAATGGAAAGGAAAATGACATTAAGGGACGGAAAGCAGGTAGGAGTCGAAAGTAGGTCTGATGAAGAAAGAGAAGAAAGGAGTAATGGTAGAGGAGATTTTCAGGTACAATATTTGGAACAGGGGAGAGAACATTCGGAAGAAGACATCGCAGAACAAGGTCAGGAAGAAGAAGATGCACCATTGTCAGAAGAAACAAGACAAGGGGTCAAACAAAAATCAAAAGAGAAAGAGGATATGGACGTGATGAGTATGCTCCAAATGATGATGAAAAGAATGGATCAAAACAATGAAGATATGAGGAGAGATATTAAGGGAGAAATGGATAAACAAAATGAAAATATGAACAGTATGAAGGATGATATTAAGGGAGATATGAATGATATTAAGGGAGATATGAATAAAAATAAGAAAGAATTAAAACAAGAAATGAATATAAAGATGGACCAGAATAAGGAAGAAATAAAACAAACTAAGGACCTAATAATAAAATTGATGGAAGAAAAATTGGGACATTTTGAGAAGATATTGGAAAAATCAAACACATACATAGAAAATAAAACAGAATCCACTAAACAAGAAATAAGAGGAGAGGGGATTGAAAAAACCACAGAAATAGACAATTCACAGATCAACAGAATCAAGGAAATAGAAGAGAAGGAAAAGGATTTCAAAGGAGAGATTCAAATGGATGTAAAGTTACAAAATGAAAATATAAATGATGATACTATAGAACCAAAATTGAGTAATAGAATGGAAATTGATGAAATAAAAAAAAAAGACAACTAAATGAGGAGATGATAGATAGCAATTTACAGAATCTAGGAAGTGAGGAAGCTATGAAAATTTATGAAAAAGAGATTTATTGGGAAATAACAGACCCAGATGTTAATATATTGAAACGAATAGTGACATATGGTAAGACAAATAATAATAATAATAGGGGGATACAACTTAATTGGAAATTAGAGGAAATGAATAAGATATTACAAGAGACCAAGGAAGAAATAGAAGAAACCATAAGACAGAATATAGAAACAATAATTTATGCAGAAAATTTCGAGATGAGGGTAAAACTTGGCAGAAATATAAAGATAATTGATCCAAGAAATTTTAATAGGATAGTTAAAAATGAAATGATAGGAAGTAAGAGTATCATGGGAAATGGAATAACAAAAAGAAGAAACAATAATATCAAGAAATTGGAAACGCAAATTTTGATGAATCTATTGGAAGAAATTGATGAGACAGGGGATAACAAAATAAAGAAAGACAAAGTGGAAAATTTAAAGAAATTTAGGATACAAGAGAATCAAACAATAAGAGAAGAGGATAAAACGAAATTTAGGAAAAGAAAATTAAATTGAATAATAAGGCTGTATTATAGGACCGGAATCTAGAAGACGAATAAGGAATTGTAAAAGGTCGATAAGGAATATAAAAAACAACATGTAAATAAGAAGTTTATAATTAACAAATAATGTTAAAAAAAAAACATATGTAAATATAATGTTGTACATAGATAGAAATTAGGATATATAAAGATAATGATGAAAAACAGAAATAATTACATTAACAGATATAATACAAATGGATATTATAACAAAAAAACAACAATTATAACAACAATTTAGGAAATAACAATAACTATAATAAGAACGATAGCAAACAAAAACAACTATAACAGAAACTTCAAATAAAATAACAACAAAAATAACAATTACAGAGAACAGTATTCAAAGGAGAGAAGAGAGAGTGATAACATATAAACATCCAAGGAAATATATAAAATTTGGGGAAGATTTAGAATTATGAGAAATAATGGAATTGAAAAATATTAAAGGGAAATTAAATGGAAAAGAAATAAAATTATTAATAGATACAGGTTCGGAAGCGTCCATAATTAAAACAAAACTAATAGAAGAAAACATTGAAAATTATGAAAACAAATTAATTAAAATACCAAAAACTACATTGATAGGAGCAAATGGAAAGAAGCTATGTGAAGTAAATAAGTCTATAATACAAAAGATTGAATTGAAGGATGGGAAAGAAGTTGAAATGCAATTACTGTTAGTGAATAATTTGGAAACAGACATAGTAATAGGAATTGATGAATTAACAAAGTTTAAAGTAATACTTGATTTTGAAAAGATGGAGATTGAATTAAATGGTAATAGAATTGAATTTGAAGAAGAAAATATAGAAGAATTGGAAGTTGAAGAGGATAATAAGAAGTTATGGAATATAGAAAGGAGTGGAAATATGGAAGAATTGGAATTTGAAGAGGATAATAGGAAGTTATGGAATATGGAGAGGGATGAAATAATGGAAGAATTGGAATTAGTATGTGGAAATAAGGAATATGCTGAGAAAATGAAGAATTTAATAATTAAGTATAAAGGATTAGTTTAAAAAGAGATGAGAATGGCAAATAACTATGTATATAAGATAGAAGTTAAGGGAATAGAAAATTTCAGAATAAGAACATATCCCATACCTTATAAATATAGGAAAGAAGTTGATTCAGAGATACAAAATATGCTAAAGGATGGTATTATAGAGAGATGTAACACAAGAAATATAAATTAATAAATTGTACCGATATAAGAGACTCTGAGAAATGTAGAAGTAATAAGTCGCATAACGAACATTAAAGAATTTTCAAAAATGGATTTATAACATGATTTTTTAAACTAATTCCTTTGGATGAAACTTGTAAATGAAACATGTACCTAAAAATAAAATAAGAATTTGTATACATTTAATTATAGTATTATAAATAAATTAAAACTAACTGAAGAGGATACTGCAACACAGGATTCCAAAATCATCTTTGTAACAGCAACCTGAAATAAAAAGAAATGTATTATTAGTAAAATTGAAAGACAATCCTAGAATATAGTACTTGAAGTAAAATTTGCCTTCATAAAATTTTTCTTAGAATAAAAAATTTGATAAACGCAAAATTTAGGGGATGTTATTGTGAAAAAATAATGCTACACCCTGTATATCAAATAATGAAGAATTAAGATTATGTATTGTAATCTAAAAGAATTTTTTTAAGTCAAAAATTTTTTTTAAACATTTGAATGGAGACAATCTGTACGATCCACTATTCGATAGAGAAGACATACAGAAAGGACAGACTGTATAATGTAGGGATAATTGCGAATAGGTGTGATAAACAATTTATATGAAATAAATTACCTAACGAAACTTTTATCAAAGAGATCAAGTATCAAAATTTGTTCATAATAAGAAACTAATAATGCTTTATTCTGTAAAGTCAAGCTAATCTCGTAATATTTGTTGATTAAGACATTAAAATGAGATAGTGTAGATGTTTAGACATAACAGAGCAGGAAAATATAAAATAATGTGAATTTCAGAGAACATGACTTATAAAGAAAACGAATTTTCATTTTGCATACATATTTATAGGTAACAGCTGTCATCTATTAAAACATTATGAATATTCATTTGACATACATACTTAGAGGTTAGGAAATGTCATTTTAACAATACTAAGAAATATTATTGAATGAAAATAATATAGGAAGTCTAAGCAATTAAAAACCTTAGAATATAATATCATGATATAATGGATGAACATTTCACTGGTTGAAATGAAGAATTTGAGTTATAAAATAAATAGTCAAATTTGATTGGTTAATAAACATTTAAAAAAGATCACAACGGCGACAACTGTGTTGCTAACGAAAAAAAAATCAGAATGTGAGAAAGTTGTTGATTATGGGGGCTATTGACTAGGGGGTTTTCTTTTTGGGAAGAGATTTTAGGAGCAGCAAAATTTTTTGGTAAAGTAAATCAATTGAAATCATTTGGAAGACAAAATTTGACTATAGAATTTAAAACAAATACATTATACTTACAAGAGATATATCAGTGTAAGTAGGTTAGTTTATATTAATAATTAAAAAAGGAATTGTTGAATGTTGTAAAACACTAATCATGAATTTTATTTTATAATATGGTGTCTTGTGTCTGGTGGAAGTAAAATAGCCACAATAGTTTTCGAAAAACATTGAATAGTGGAATTTGTGTGAGCTGTTTGGACTTTGAAAGGAATACAGCATCGATTCCTGTTCTGGTAGAAGCAGAATGCCAACAGGGAGGTTTTCCAGGAGGAGAATCTGGAACAAATAAAAGAAACAGATGATTGAAGGTGAACAAACAGAAATCGTGAAGTAAATAAGGAAGTACAAGTTAATTTATTAATGTATTAAGAGGTCAAGCGTACTTACTAATTTGTGAAAAAAACTAAAATTTTGTGATGCATAGACGCTGTTAAGAGTGTATTTCGCCGTTTTCTGAAAGTCATATGTTTATGAAGTTATATAACTGTATTTTACTATTATAATAATATCTCACCAGAGTGCGTGTGATTTGTATGAAAGAGTCATCCTTTTAGATAGTTGAATTTCTTAAAAAAAAACACTTGTGAAAGTGTAGTGTATTTATTTTCATTAAATTAAATATTGTTTTTCCTTTTGAAGAACGTTTTTTTTTAAATTACTTGAGTTATTCATTTCATCTGGTGACTTGTGCACCATCTACTTACCACAGGCAGAAGCTCTGAATGAAATCGATTGAACTATGCAGATATTTTTTTTAAGTAGGACAGGACCGTATTTAATTTGAAATAATTAAAAAAGTAACATATTCTGATTAACAAATTTATTTTTAAAAATATAAAGCATTTATTAACTTTGGCGCTAACATATATAAAATTATAAAATCATTTTATTTAAAATACTTGAACTCTACCCTGAGATGAGAAGTTTTCATGTTGGTTAAATAAACTGTTTATCATACATATTAAATCCTCAACATACCGGGCAAATTAAACTATTTTCTCACCCAATTCTATTCATAATAATATGTCGGCCCAACGTAGGGCAAATTAAATTCCCATATAAAATAAACTATAATTATATATATATATATATATATATATATATATATATATATATATATATATATATGCAGCTCGTTCAACCATTTTGTTATGGTGTAGCCTCCCTTCACATATTTATATATTCCATTTCCATGTGGGCCCATTGTTGTCTATTGCTAGCTAAGCGGCCCCAAGTTGATCCTGCGAGTTTCTTTATGTCGTAGTCCCATCTTAAGTTGGGGCGTCTTCTTGGTCTTTTCACGCCTCGGGGATACCATTGCGTTATCTTTGTGGTCCATCTATCGTCTGTCCTTCTAGCGAGATGCCCCGCCCATTGCCACTTTAGGGATCTGATTCTATTTATGACATCTATCACTTGGGTCTTTTGTATGATCCAATCAAGCCTTTTTCTATCTCTCCTTGTTATTCCAAGCATGCATCGTTCCATAGACATCTGCGTTACCTGGAGTTTTCTAATGATATCAGTTTTCAGGGTCCAGGTTTCACAGCCGTATGTTAATACTGGTAGTACGCACTGATCAAACGCTTTCTTTTTCAAACGGAGTGACATTCTAGACTTGAAGATGATAGAGTTCTGTCCAAATGTTCCCCATGCTAATTTCGTTCTTCTGTTTATTTCTGGAAGTAGAGAGCCTGATATGTGTATCAGTTGACCCAGGTATATGTATTCCTCTACTATTTCCAGGGCAGTGTCATTAATTGTTATTTCTTGTGCGTTTATTAGTTTGTTATACATTATCTTGGTCTTACTCAGATTTATTTTAAGGCCTACTTCGTTGCTTGCTGCATTCAATTCATTCATTTGTTGTTGCATTTCGCCAGGGTTACTCGCTATCAGGATGATGTCATCAGCGAATCTTAGATGGTTCAAGTATTCTCCATCTATATTCAGACCTGTGTTGTTCCAGCCCAGTTTTCTGAACATGCTTTCTAGTGTTGCTGTAAATAACTTTGGTGATATTGCGTCTCCTTGTCTAACTCCTCTGCTGGTGGGGAATTCTGGTGTGCCCTCATATATCCTAACTCTCGCTTTGGCTTCCCTATATATATTTGCTAGGGTCTCAATATATGGCTTGTCGACCCCTTGTTCTGTTAGGGCATTTATTACTGCTCTGGGATATATAGAGTCGAATGCTTCCTCAAAGTCGATGAAGGCTAGTGCTAGTGGATGGTCGTATTCTTTGGTTCCAATGATAACCTCTTTGAGGGTATGGATGTGATCTATTGTACTGAAGCCTTTGCGGAATCCAGCCTGTTCTCGTGGTTGGGCCGAGTCTAGTGTAATTTGTATTCTGTTGTGAATGATCTTTGTGAATACCTTGTACGTCACTGGTAGTAGCCTTATTGGTCTGTAGTTCTTAATATCTTCTTTGCTGCCTTTCTTGTGGATCAACACTATAAGGGCGCTGTTCCACTCTTTAGGTATGCTCCTGGACATCAGACAGTTCGTGTATAGTTTGGCAAGGTACTTCCATGTTTTAGCTCCTGCATATTTGAGTATTCCAGTGCCATTTCTACTTCCTCCACCAATACTTCTGGTATGGCATCTTCTGAGTGTTCTATTATTTCTTCCAAATTTTCAGGGGCCTTGTATAGGTCTCCATTGAATTTGGCTACTAGGTCTATTATTTCATTCCTGTCTGTGGTTCTTGTGTTTCCATCAGTTAATGCAACTATCTGTCTTTTCCCTATTATTAGTGCCCTTTTTGCATCTTTGTAGCTCTTACGGTTTTCTATTGTTGTTTGTACCCGTTTCTCGTTGTAATATCTGATATCTTCTGCGATTTTCTTTCGTATCGTCTTGCACAGTTCGGTGTATTCAACTCTTTGAATGTTTGTTCTCTTTTTCATTTCTCTTCGTTTTTGTATTAGTGCTTTTGTTTCCGGAGTTAGTTTTTGTGTTCACCTCGTTGTTGCAGACCTCCCACTTCTACGGCGCAGTTTCGAATTGTATCTATCAGTTCAGGGTTGTTATATTCAACTTTTTGTAGTCTTTCTTCTAGTAGTTCTTCATATTGGTGAGAGTTCTCTTTCATCCTTTCGTTGTTTATGTTTTTCGTTGTGTTGGTTTTGATTAGTCTTGACCTTTCTAGTTTTATATCTAAGACCAGTCGAGCTCTAATTAGTCGATGGTCGCTTCTTGTAGCGTGCTTAGATCTTTTACTGTGTTAATTTTATTGGTGATGATGAAGTCTATTTCGTTTCTAATAGTTGCACCGGGGCCTTCCCACGTCCATTTCCTGTTAGGGTTCTTCTTGAAGAAGGAGTTTGCCACATACATGTTCTGAAAGTGTGCAAACTGTATTAATCTCTCCCCTCTTTCATTCCTTTCTCCAAATCCATATTTCCCCATTCCTTTTTCTTGGTGTTTCCTGTGTCCTACTTTGGCATCAAAGTCTCCCATTAGGTATTTGAAGTGACTATTGTCGTTGCTGAGCGCTTGGGTTATTTCATTATAGAATTCTTCTATTTCGTCGTCACTATGGCTGATTGTTGGGGCGTATACCTGAATAATCTGGGTAGTGTATCTTTTGGAGAGTCTTAGTGTTATGCTGGCTACTCTGTCTGAGGTGCTTGTTATCCTTATGATTCTATTTTTCCAGGTTTTCTTAATTAGGAATCCTACTCCGCTTGTTCTTCTTATATATATATATATATATATATATATATATATATATATATATATATATATATATATATATATATATATATATATATATATATATAAATATATTTGAAACGCAATTTATTCTTGACCATTTATATATTTTATATGGGAGGAATTTTCTTGAATGAAGGTCCTTACTTTTCAATAATTTGTTCATTGTTTGCCAAAAGACGCGTTTCGACTTATTAAGTCATCCTCTGTTTCGGCTCGAATATTACATTATGATTTATACATAATACATAAGTTTAACAAAGACGTTACAAATTTTTGTATATAAAATAATGAAACAATTACCTTAATAACAGTGTCAAAAACATGAAAACATGGAAGGTTAAAAGTTAAAACTAAAATGCTGTGTACATTTTGTAGCTGTTGTCAGTAAACTTTTAAAATGTATTATTTAGTTTGAAGGTGTTTTTTCTCTTTCTTTTACTAATACGATGTGGTGTTAGTCTGGGCGCGTTTGCTTGATTTAACAGGTGTATATTATAGTAAGGTGTAGAAGCTTTCAACAATTTATTGGTTATTTTAAGAGACCATCATATATTACATTCAAATTACAAATATCGTTTCTATTATTAATACTATTTATATCCTTTTTTATGTTAATCATTTCTAGTACAGTTCTAACTTTTTCATTATTTTCTTTAGCCAATATTCTCACATTGTCAAAATCAAATTTATGCCCTGTATTCTTAGAGTGATTGGATAAAGCTGTTACATCAGCTTTTGAATACTTATGAGCTTGTATTCTTTTTTGGAGGTATTGTTTGCTTTGACCAATATATGTTTTATTACAATCTCCACAAGGAATCTGGTATACTGTGTGTGTTTGTTTATTTTTCGGAATGTTTGGTTTCATTTTTGAAAAAAATGTTTGGTTGGTGTTCTTTAATTTGTGGGAAACAGTTAAATTTTCTTTCTGAAGGCTTTTGTTAATTTTTTCTGATAAACCGTGTACATATGGTAATGATATAATTGATGTTGGTTTTTTTTGTGGTTTTTTATTTGAATTGTAGATTGCATGTATTCTTTTTTTAATAGTTTTGTTCACAAACGATAATGGGTAGTTATTTTCTTTAAGGATATTTCGGATTTTATTTAGATTGTTCTTTCTGAATTTAGGGTGAGATAATTTAATTGCTCTATCAGATAAATTTTTGATAACATTGTTCTTATGAGATAAGAGAGCATTTGAATAATAACTTGTGCACCTATGAAAAGCTATTGGTTTTGAATACAACAGCTAAAAAATGTACACAGCATTTTAGTTTTAACTTTTAACCTTCCATGTTTTTATGTTTTTGACACTGTTATTAAGGTAATTGTTTCAATATTTTATATACACAAATTTGTAACGTCTTTTTTTAACTTATGTATTATGTATAAATCATAATGTAACATTCTAGCCGAAACAGAAGATGACTTAACAAGTCGAAACGCGTCTTTTGGCAAACAATAAACAAATTATTAAAAAGTAAGGACCTTCATTCAAGATAATTCCTCCCATATAAAATATTCAAATGGTCAAGAATACATTGCGTTTCAAACATATAGGCTGGGATAAAATATACAGCCAAGGAAACAATTACTAAAGATGACAAACTATTACAAAGACTTGGAGAAAACCATAGGTAAAACTAATACCCAACATATGAAGGACTATGCTCACACTCTCAAGAAAATTGCAAGGGAAAAGAACAGACGTATATTTTTAGTGAGGTGCAAGAGTTCTGAACTGGCACCTAATTTTTTGAAAATTAATAAAAACTTTGCTTTTAAGAACAATGAATTGATGAGTAAATATCATAACATACTACATATATTTTATTTTAAATTGCTTCAGTTACATATCAGTGATACTTTTTAAACAATCACTCTAATGAGTAAAAAACTAAATTAAATGAAAATAAATCTTCAACGAAATATACCTAGTCATATTGTGAATAATTTCTTAGAACATCAACAACTTTCATACGAAAATATTTTTATAAAAACAAAATTGAAACTCCAAAAAAATATTGACAATTTAATTTTACAACAGAAACCACATTTATGTACCGAACCAAATAAAAATTGGATAACTAACTTGAGTAATGAAGATATACCAGATGATGTATTATACACTCTAAGCTTGGGCCAAAATTTAAATTATAAAACAAATGACATACATACAAATTTACTTAATGCAAACTTAGAAGCAGGAATAGACAATTGTGAAATAAGTGTTCAAAATGATATCAGGTACAAGGTAAACAACATCATTCTAAATTTCAAAAAAAAACATCAACAAACATTTTAAAAGTAATTCACGATTTTTTAATAAACTTTTTAAAAAAACTAAAAATTTCCTTAAACAACATAACCATCTGTTAATAACATATGCAGACAAAACACATAAAACAGTGATCATGAAAAAAACAGAATATAGGGAAAAATGTTAAATCTACTTAATGACACAACAACATACAAAAAAGGAAGATTCAATCCCACTGAAAAGATTCAAAACAATGTAAATAAATTAATAAATGATTGGTTTCAATCAAAATTAGTAGATAAGGTAACCAAAAATAAGTTAACGATACGCAATGCCCAACCACCTTCAATATATGGTTTACCCAAAACACATAAAAATGGAGTTCCCTTAAGACCTATTATAAGCAATGTTCAAGCAGCTACATATAACTTGACTAAATACTCATCCAACATACGGTATCCGCCAAAATAAACAGTACCGAAACAGAGAGTGTTGTGGAGTTGTTTATGTAATATGGATTTGTCATATTTGACTTAATTGTCATTAGTTGATATATTAATAGAACGTTGCAGTTAAATTTGATTTGAAAATGGTTCTAACAACGGAAGAAAAAGTTTTTTTGGTAGAGCATTATTTTCGTTCATACGGAAAAGGTCGTAATGATGGTCCAAGCTTAGAACAGGTGTCAATAAAATATCAACAAAAATTTAATAAAGCAGCTCCTAGTAAAAGTGTGATGTTAGCTGTTGTTGAAAAATTTCGTCGCACTGGTAGTTTATTGTGTGAAGGTAAAGGTTCTTCAGGTCGTCGAAAAACAGTATGCGAAACGAAAATGAAGGACGTGTTTTTTACCAAGTTGTGCAATCACCTCAAAGAAGTCTTGTAAGAACTGCATGTAAACTCAACATTAGTGAAACGTCTTTACGTCGCATGTTCAAATCAATTTGTGGTTATTCATACCGTATTCAAGTTGGACAACGACCAAATGCTGCGGACAAACGTGCAAGAGAAATTTACTGTGGTCGCATGTTGAGTTTAATTTACGAAGATCCCGAATTTTTGAAAAACATGTGGTTTTCAGACGAGAGTCACGTTCATCTTAGCGGCTATAATAATCGACAAACAACCAGATTCCTTGGATTTGAACGTCCTGATGTCATTGTAGAGAAACCACTCCTCAGTCTTCGAGTTACCGTTTGGTGCGCGGTATCTGGTCATGGAATGATTGGTCCTTATTTCGTTGAAGATGATAATCAGAATCCACTTACTGTCAACCAAGAGCGTTATGGAGAGAAAATTATTATACCTTTTGTGAGAGATCTAAATAACTTTTGCCGTGCACGAAATCTACAGCTTCGCACACAATGGTCCCAACAAGATGGTGCAACGAGCCATACAGCTGTGCGCACCTTATACTTAGTCCGTCAGCATTTCGATAATAGAATAATTTCTCGGGGAACAGACTTCGAATATCCTTCTCATTCACTTGATCTGACGCCACCTGACGCATACATTTGGGGCATAATGAAGGACAAAATATTTCACTCGGAAAATCCGCCGGCGAATATTGCCGAACTACGGGAAAGAATACAAAATATTTTTCGGCAGTTACATTAACCACTTTTTATAAATATGTTTATTGACTTACAAAATCGATATGAAGCTTGTTAGCTTGTTTGCGTCGAAATGGTGAACATTTTGAACACTTACATTACAGAAATTGAAAATTAATTTTCATTTTTATTTTCGGTACTGTTTATTTTGGCGGATACTGTACTTATCAATATAATCGGAAAAAATGAATATTACACAAAAGACTCATGGGAATTTGTAAAATTCATAAGAACCCAAAGAATACCTAAAGATCATATGTTAATATCTCTTGATGTGACATCATTATACACAAATATAGACACAACATTAGCGTTAAACATTATAAAAGAAAAATGGAACGATATCCAAAACAGTACAACATTAAATTTAACAGAATTTCTCAATGGGGCCGAATTGTGTTTATCTTCGACATATTTTGAATATGAATCCAACTTTTATTCACAAATATTTGGCATAGCAATGGGAGCACCCATAGCAGCAACAATTGCAAATCTTGTTATGGAATATGTCGAGGAAACAATAATAAAGTCACTTACTTTTACACCGGTTTTCTTTAAAAGATATGTGGATGATATAGTAGCATGTGTACCAGTGGATAGAATCGATGAGATTTTAAACAAATTTAACAATTTTTCTCCACGGTTAAAATTTACCATCGAACGCGAAAGAGAAAAATCGATAAATTTCCTGGACGTAACAATCTCATACGATAACGAAGGTAAAATCAATACCAACTGGTATTCAAAACCAACAGCTTCTCATAGGTACACAAGTTATTATTCAAATGCTCCCCTATGTCATAAGAAAAATGTAATCAGTAATTTAACTGATAGAGCAATTAAATTATCTCACCCTAAATTCAGAAAGAACAATCTAAATAAAATCCGAAATATCCTTAAAAAAATAACTACCCATTATCGTCTGTGAACAAAACTATTAAAAAAAGAATACATGCAATCTACAACTCAAATCAAAAACCACAAAAAAAACCAACATCATTTATATCATTACCATATGTACATGGTTTTTCAGAAAAAATTAACAAAAGCCTTCAGAAACAAAATCTAACTGTTTTCCACAAATTCAAGGACACCAACCAAACATTTTTTTTAAAAATGAAACCAAACAGCATAAAAAATAAACAAACACACACAGTATACCAGATTCCTTGTGGAGATTTTAATAAAACATATATTGGTCAAAGCAAACAATACCTCCTAAAAAGAATACAAGCTCTTAAGTATTCAAAAGCTGATGTAACAGGTTTATCCAATCACTCTAAGAATACAGGGCATAAATTTGATTTTGACAATGTGAAAATATTGGCTAAAGAAAATAATGAAAAAGTTAGAACTGTACTAGAAATGATTAACATAAAAAAGGATATAAATAGTATTAATAATAGAAACGATATTCGTAATTTGAATGTAATATATGATGGTCTCTTGAAATAACCAATAAATTGTTGAAAGCTTCTGCACCTTACTATAATATACACCTGTTAAATCAAGCAAACGCGCCCAGACTAACTCCACATCGTATTAGTAAAAGAAAGATAAAAAACACCTTCAAACTAAATAACACATTTTAAAAGTTTACTGACAACAGCTACAAAATGTACACAGCATTTTAGTTTTAACTTTTAACCTTCCATGTTTTTATGTTTTTGACACTGTTATTAAGGTAATTGTTTCATTATTTTATATACAAAAATTTTTAACGTCTTTTTTTAACTTATGTTTTATGTATAAATCATAATGTAACATTCTAGCCGAAACAGAAGATGGCTTAACAAGTCGAAACGCGTATTTTGGCAAACAATAGACAAATTATTAAAAAGTAAGGACCTTCATTCAAGAAAATGTCTCCCATATAATATATATATATATATATATATATATATATATATATATATATATATATGTATATATATTAAAGTATATCCTAAAAACTAAACATACCCCCCACCAAAATGCATATTATTTTAACTAAATTAAACAGAAAAAGATTGTAAAGGGCATAACTTTACCGTAGGTCTCTGAAGGAGACCCTGAGCGGTCTTAACATTGGCCACTCTGGCGATACCATCTGAAGCAGGAAACACTTTTACAATTCTACCCAACTTCCAATGTAAGGATGGAGAATTATCCTCTTCAATGAGGACTAAATCGTCGGGTTTCAGTGGATTTTCTTCATTTAACCATTTATTTCTTTGCTGGAGAGTATTTAAGTATTCTGTGTGCCACCTTTTCCACACATCTTGTTGCAGCCTTTGCAAAAGTTGCCAACGATCCAGTTGATTCAATTTTTGATGTGTGAGATCGGAATCAGGCACCGCAGTGGGTGATTCTAACATGAGAAAATGGCCCGGAGTAAGTACCGAAAGATCATTGGGATCCGAACTTAGGGGATATAAAGGCCTAGAGTTCAGTATGGCTTCTATTTGAGTTAGGAGTGTGTAAAACTCCTCAAAAGTCAAAACTTGTGATCCTACGACACGGAAAATATGAGATTTTACAAACTTTATGCCATCTTCACTCAGTCCATTAAAATGTGGACCGGAAGGAGGAGAAAGTGAAAACTTAATTCCCTCTGACTCCGAAGCCAATTGCATATATTCATTGAGCATTCGAGAAGCCCCAATAAAAGTAGTGCCATTGTCGCAAAAAATATGTGAGCACCTACCATGCCGTGCTACAAAGCGACGTAATGCTGCTACGAATGCATCAGAAGAGAGACTGGAGACTAACTCTAGATGAAGTGCCTCTGTTGCAAAACATACAAAAAGGCAGATATATGCCTTTTGAGACTTGATACCGCGTCCCTTAAGAGGTGTAACCAAAAAAGGCCCACCATAATCCACCCCAACACAAGCAAAGGGTTTAATTTGGTTGATACGACGAGGAGGTAAATTTCCCATAAAAAGGGGTATGTGACACTGGTTTCAGTCGGAAACATCGATGACATTGGTTCAAAACTCGATGAATTGCTCGTTTAACGGAGAGAATCCAAAAATTTTGAGAAATGAGAAAGTGTACATGCTGAAGCCCCGGATGACAGTGCCCCTTGTGAATACTTTCTACGATTAAATCAGTCAACCGGTGCTGACGAGGTAAAATAGCCGGATATTTTTGATCATATGCTAATCCTGAAAACTGTAAACGTCCCTCCACCCTCAGAATTCCACCCTTATCGATAGAAGGATTCAGTTTCCTGAAATGTTTGGATAAAGCCGTACCAGCTATCAAATTTTCAATCTCAGATGAGAAACATAAGTGTTGTACTCTTTTAACCAAGATCAAAAGAGCACTTTGAAGTTCGGAATCAGTAGAGGGGCCAAATATTTTATTGGTAGAGTATTTTATATTATGAATGAAACGAAAGGCATGACCAATAACACACTTTATTTTATTTAGTGACGAGAATTTGTTTAGGAGATAGTCGAGTGTATCTAGTGACACAAAAATAGTTAGAACTAATGGTTTTTCTTCGGGACAAGATACAACAGAAATTGAAGACTGTGGCCACTGCTTCCTTGGGTTGATCAACCATGGAGGGCCAAAAACCCAGAAAGAATGATTGATAATTTGTCCCGGCAGTAGGCCTCTGGAGGCACAATTTGCTGGATTACAAGTCGTCTGAACAAAATGCCAACGATCCGCAGCAACCCTTTCTTGTGTGTTAGCCACACGGTGGCTTACAAAGGTTTTGCAACGCCATGCGGGTGATTTAATCCATGATAAGGTTACCATGGAATCAGACCATGCAAAAACTTCATCAATTTTGATTTTACCCTAGAAAGAACCAAGTATAAAGTCTATTAAATCAGCTAACAAAACTGCTGCACACAGTTCTAACCGCGGTATTGAAAGGACTTCAAGTGGAGCAACTCTAGTTTTGGCACTAATTAAGTAAATCTGAGAGGTGTTATCTGTACCAGTAAACCTAAAATAGGTCACAGCAGAGTAGCCTTTTTCTGAACTATCAGAGAAGCCACGCAATTCGCACGAAATAAAGTTCGTGGGTAAACAACGAGGTATACTGATCTGTGAGAGGAGCGGTAGCTCAGACTTATACTGCGCCCATTTATCAATTCGATCTTGGGGAGGAATTTCGTCCCGGTCCAAGCCTAAACTCCTGAGGTATTGGAGCATATATTAAGCAAAAAAGGAAAGTGGAGCTAGGAAACCAACTGGGTCATACATCCTACCTACTTCCGAGAGAATTATACGTTTAGAACAAGACCTAGAGAGAGGCTGAACTTCTTAGAGAACGTATCTAAAGAATTATTCCATCTTAGACCTAAGACTTTAATTACAAAATCATGAGAGTCAAAAGAGGAAAGAGAGTGTTGACAATCGTCAGGAGGTAAATTTTACATTAAGTTGTGATGACTACATGCCCATTTTCTTAAGACAAAACCCCCTTTAGCTAACATGGAAATTAATTCAGACTGCAAAGGCTTCGCTTCTTCTATAGTAAATGCACCGGTTATGACATCATCAATATAAATATATGAGGAAAGTGAGGTTGTAGCTCGAGGAAAATATTTTCTTTCTTTGTGAACTAACTGATTAATAGTGCGAAGAGCAAGAAAAGGAGCCGATGATACACCATAAGTTACAGTGGTAAGCTTAAAATCTTGAGGAGAAAATTGCCAGAGAATCCTTTGATAATCCTGATCCTCTTCCGTTATTAAGATTTGCCTGTACATTTGTTTGATATCGGCGATAAAAACAGAGGGATGCAGTCTGAATCGTAGTAAAATTCCTACGATATCCTTTTGCAACTTTTGACCGACAAGAAGAGAATCATTTAGAGATATCCCCATAGGAGATTTAAACGAAGCATCAAAAACAACCCTGAGTCTAGTTGTATTACTATTGGGATTTTTTACGCAATGATGAGGAATATAGTAAACCCTTTCAAATGACGAGGGAGGTTCTACCCGGACCACATGGCCTGTAGACAAGTAGTCTTTAATAAAGTTATTATATTCAGAATACAGTTGAGAATCTTTTAGAAGACGCAGTTCCATGGCTTTTAATCTCTTAAGAGCAGGTATTCTAGTATCCCCAAAAAATGGATCAGGACTTTTGAAGGGAAGAGAAACACCGAAACGACCAGTAGCTAACCTCATGTAAGACTCGTGGAAGATAATTTCACATTTCTTATCTTCGTCCGAAATTTGATAAGATGGAGGGATGCCCTCGAGTTCCCAGAATTTTTGTAGAGTTGAATCTAGAGAAGTGAGGCATGACGATAGAAAGGAATGAACGAGTATTTTGTGAGGAACATTGATTTTACCCATTAAAATCCATTCAAAACTCGTATTTACAGCAGTCGGTTCACCTTCTGCTCCTTGAATTTTATCAGGTTTTAATATTTTTGAGAATACGTCAACTTCGAGCAACATGTCTATAGAAGACGAGATGTTGAAAGTTTTATCGGCCAGATCTAAATTAGCAGTGTGAGAGAATGAATCAGTAGAAAAGGAATGAACTGGCATATTATTGCAAATTTTGAATAATAATTGAGAATCTATATTAAAGGATGGGACTGTCTTTCCAAGGGGTTTTAAGGTACAATGGATGGACTTGCGGGAAAAGGTTCCACTATCCTCTACTCCACCAATTTGTATAGGAGTATCGAATCGAGGTAAACCTAATTTTATAGCACATTTTTCAGTAATAAGAGACACTTGACTGCACCCATCAATTAATACTTTAACCTTCCGAAAATGTCCACGAGAATCAAGCACCTCCACCTGAGCAGTAGGCAACAAATTACAAGAAGAGACCGAGGTATGTAAGACAGTAGCAGAACTACCCGGTATTGAGTCATGGCAACTGGATTCTTTAGTGAAAATTGAGGGAAAGGTAGTGCCTACAACACCGCCAGTTTTAGCACCTAGCTCATCAAAATGTAACAGGGTATGATGCCTTTTCTGACAGATTTTGCATCCACTACTGGACCTACAATTGTTGGTAGAATGTTTACTACCTAAGCAATTAGTACACCATTTATACTGTTTAGATAACTCAAACCTCTCTTTAGGCGTTTTAGAAGAGAAAGTAGAGCACTTATATATTGAGTGATCCGACTTACATAGAGTACATTTAGTTTGTTCTGTATAAGTAAGAAAGGCAGAACTTTGCGGTTTTGCAGTTTTCATGAATGCAGATTTGTTACTTGAAGAAATACTTCTGTGGGGCGTGCAACAATACCACCGAGTCATATGCATCACACTGTTTCTCAAGAAACTTATACAAATCATGGTATTTTGGAATATCTGAGGATGGACAGGGATTTTCTTGTTCGAAACGATGAAGCGTTTCAGAGTCAATTTTTTTGCTTAACATGTGAAAAAGTATAAAATCCCAATCGTTCACTGGCAATCCCAAATTTTTAAGAGCTTCTAAATTATCGAAAAATAGTGCCAACACTTGCCTCAGCGCTTTTGGAGATTCTTAATTTATTTTCTGAGTATTATAAATTTGTACCCAGTAGAACGTAGCTAATGCACGAATATTTTGGAAGTGTTTTACTAATTTTTTGTATGCTACCTCATAATTGTCTTCCGTAAGATTGATATTTTTAACGAGAACGAGAGCTTCACCAGAGAGTGATGAAATTAAATATCTAAATTTTTCGACGCTAGAGAGAGATGTATTATTATAAATTAGAGATTTATATAAATCAAAAAA
This sequence comes from Galeruca laticollis, assembly GCA_963921935.1. Taxonomy (NCBI): domain Eukaryota; kingdom Metazoa; phylum Arthropoda; class Insecta; order Coleoptera; family Chrysomelidae; genus Galeruca; species Galeruca laticollis. The sequence goes on along the minus strand of OY998176.1, from coordinate 198,575,105 downwards.
GGTAGGCTACAATTTCATGTCTCCAGAAAATACTGGAATATTGAGTTTAGGTAACTTGACTGTGGAGGTTTGGTTCTTGTTATCAGGAGTAGAAGCAGTATCAAATAATTCAGAATGAATCGTTAATATATTATAATAGTGGTCATCCACTTGTTGACGAAGTGTTTCCGTACCTACGTCGGCGTCTTCACTTGCAGACAACATTGTAATAATAGCAGTGTGTTGAATATTGAATTCACTGTAAAAAGACTAATTCTGATGATCGAGCTTTAAAATGACTATGGACACCTTTGTCAATTTTAGCTTGTTCTGCCAGATTATAAAGAATTGAAATTCTATCCACCGCAGATTCCCTCAGTGTTTTTGCTTGACGCAACCTAGCAGCCATTTTTTTATTTATTTGTGAAGGAGAATGAATCCAAAGCTAAGTGAACAATTAAACAAAAGAAGAAAAATTGCCCTATTTCTGATAAACAATCCCAAAGTAACCTTTTTAGAAATGTTTATTCGTACTGATAACGATATATGTATTGAAAGAGTTCAAATTAAATCTCAAAAATAATCCTTGAATAAAAATTCATCTAAAATTTCGGTGAAATAATATTTTTTGTATTCAATCAATTATTTATTACATCGAGAGTTGAACGTCAGTTATTAAAACTAGAACGTTAAAGGAGGAGTTGAATTATCAAGAGATGTTTTATTAAATAAAACAAATAATATTGGCATGAAATTTCCACTATAAACGAGAAATATGTTAGTCACATTAAAGAGCGCAACGGTATTTCAATACGTATACTAATACACAATTAACAATATCTCTTTTTATTTTTCAATATTATTAAATTAAATAAGTGTGAGACAAACTGTATACAGTGTTACCGTTGTTCAGAATAAATGAAGATTGCCTTTAAGTTCAAAACTAATCGATAAATTCACTGTAATTAGCAAAAAGTTAATTGTTTCAGAGCAAAAAATTAGGAGTGCCAATGCCAATTGACCTTCAGTATTAATAAATTTACGTGTTTAAAAATTACGAAAATTATTATTTATTTTAAAATGATAGAAATATTATTATTTTAGCTTATGAAATTTGAAATCAGAAAAACATTAAATCCGCCGAAGTGACCAAAGAAGATGTTGAATTTAAGTAGAAAAGTTGACCGATTGGGAATTAAAATCGTCAAAGGATTAGTTCTTACCTCTTTTTTCTCCTGACATCCAAAGGTTGCAACCTTTCCCTTCTAATAAATGGACTATATCTTCTTATGTTAGGGTTGGTATCGTGAAACACAGAAAGATCGGTACTCGCGCACAAGTTTCGTTAAGATATGTATTCTCTTCGAACCCGTATATCGAAGTGACAGATAGTAGTTAATTATTTAGCATGATTTGAAGACCAGTGTTGTGTCCTCGAATAAGGCAAGACAATAACCATTTGACGTTATTTAATTATGAACAGCGGTCAATTTACAAGCATTGAAAACTTATATTAAAAAGAGAATATATATATATATATATATATATATATATATATATGTATATATATATATATATATATATATATATATATATATACATATATATATATATATATATATATATATATATATATATATATATATATATATATATATACATATATATATATACATATATATATATATATATCAAAGTATATCCTAAAAAATAAACAAAAGGATTTAAAGATTATGAATAAAAATTATAACAACAACATTGTATGAATAAGTATAAAAATTTTACCTCAACAATTTATCCAAGGTCAAGTTAATGTCAACAGGTTTCCAAATACTCTGAACGCAGCCACGTGAATATCTGGATAAACTGAATGATGTATTATTTGTAACCTGAAATAACAAAAAATAATATTCAACTCACTAATTAGTTATCTATATTTACTGATGATATTAGTAAAGGTTTAAAATTTAAAAAAAGAATTGAAAGAAAACTTTATAATTGGTGACATACGGAACAGAGCCAAGGTATCTGTCAAGGAAATATGCTAAATCAATAATCTTTTTAAACAGGAAGTAATCAACTTTAGTAATTTTCTTGCCATCCTGAATTTGTTGGTTACTAATTGAATGTAGCATAATAAAGATAAATTTGGAAATAACTAAGAGTATATGTAAGACCAAATTAGTGAAAATTCAAAAATTTTAAATTATACAATTACATATGTATGAGTAATTAATCTAGGTTATAGAATTTGTATAATTAAATGTAAATGGTGATACCTTAAAAAGAGATTTATAACAAAATTTGTTATTATAATATATGAAAAAGACATTCTATATAATCCCAAATACAATATAAACTTATATCAATAAGTGTTCGTATCCTCCAGAACTTTTGAAATGAATAATTTTCCTTTTTTATTAAAAAAAAACATTCAAGTCAACAATTATAGTGACAAAAATACGGAAAAGCAGGCTATGGACTTGATGAGCCAAAAATTTGTTGATTTGGAAAAACAAAAAAGAATCGTGCTTGGGTGGAGAAAATGATGGCTGCTATGTAAATCTACTCTACAAAATTTTTGAAAAATAATATGAAAAAGTAAAGTTTTAAGCCAATAAAGGGATTAAAAGAGTAATATTAATGTTTATTAAACTCTGTGTATAAACGGGAGTGAACAGAAAGGTGCATTTCTCCGATGAGAAATCGTCAAGAATTTGTGGGACGCTAGCTGAATTCAGGTACCGAAGCTTCCAGAATAAGGTCTGTGTTATTGCATATTAATTTTGGAATTCCAAAAGAACTTAGTGAACAATAAAACATAAATTTTTTGAACGTTTAAATAATATCATAAAAAGGCCAAAAGTTTATAATATGATGAATATCATATGATATCTATGGATATCCATATAATTTTAATAATAGATAGAATAGTACTTACTTGTTAAATAAAATCACATCATCAATTGTTCACGTTGTACATATGTTCATATAACTTCCATGTCTTCTTCTTTCTTCTGATGCATGCTTAACTTTCTCTGTCCATAACTATCCTCATATTAATTCATTTACATTGCTTATATATATATATATATATATATATATATATATATATATATATATATATATATAAATATATATAGAGACAAGTAATCACGGCTGAACTATTAACAAACAAAATTGAAAATATAACGGGGATTGCAGCCTAAATAATATTCATATTCTTGTTATACAAAACCGAGCGCTTTCGAAAGACTATTTCTTTCTTTTTCAAGGTGGCATGTTAGAATTATAAGAAATCAAAGAAAACAGGATACATAGTAATCACCTCCGACTTAAGTTAGAGCTAAAATCAATGCCTCAACATTGAATTAAAATGCAATAGGAAACCAAAAAATTGGAAAAGTGAACAAGTAAAAAATTGAAAAAATTGAAACATTGAAAAATTGCAAAATTTTGTTTAAATTAATAACACAAAATCAATACTTAGCTAAAATCCCTCCTGAAGGAAACACATTTTGGTTTTTTTAAATTTACCACTACTACATTTTGACAGAGAATATTTAAAACTGATTCGGTTGTTTCAAGTGTATCTAGTTTTTGGATAGACAGTAATGTTTTTTACTTTACCATACCTGCTTTCAGTCGTATTCTCTTCAAACGAGTTTGTTTTATTATATGTCAAAACATACCAGGGTAGTTAGAAAATTGCAAAGTGGGATACCAAATGTTGCACCAAAACTAGCAATGAGATTAATATTTAAAATTTTGGATCTTGATGTCCAATTACTGTTGAAAAGTTTTTCTTCTTGCAAAAAAATTCTTTTTCTTTCATATAACAGTTGCCTGCTGTTATCATTTGGTAGGTTATTTATAACAAGGAGCTGAATATGCTCAGAGCCACCAAACAGCATGAACTCTCACTTCATCCGTCCCGCGGCTGTGAACACATCCAGGCAGTTATCGCGTGTAAAAAAACACAGGCTAAAAGAGGACAACACCAATAAGTGGTAAGTTTTATTATCACAAGAGGTTTCCTTACAGAAAAGAAAAAATTAATCAAAGTCCAGTCTCTCACCCTGGAATTTAAGATTCTGAAATTGCCAACTTCAGAGGCTGTCACCCTCTGAGTAGCAAGAGTTTTTTTATATTTTAAATTTTTTAATTTAATTATACAACAAACTTCAAAAAGGGAAATGGCAAGCCCCACACCAGGCATTGAGAGTACTTACTTAAACCAACAGCATTTCGGGGAGGTTGTGGTGAGTTCCTACCTCTGTCGGGACTGACAAACTTGACAGGGTATTTGTGATTCTGATAGGGTGTGGTCTAGTGTTTTGGTTTCTGATCGGTTTCCAACTGATCTGTTTTGCACCAGTGTTTCTGTCTTTGTTTATACGTTGTAATATATATATATATATATATATATATATATATATATATATATATATATATATATATATATATATGTATTTACCCCCAGATGGCGGAGTGCGTTAGAGCGCCGGAAATTGGGTTTTCTTGACCTGAAGGACGGGGGTTCGAATCTCACTCTAGTAAGGGTTCGAATCTCACTCTAGTAAGGGCTTTTTCATAAATAAAAAGTTCCACTAAAAATCTGGGGGTACAGGGTCCGTCAGTAAATGGCGAAAACTGGCGGACGACATCCCTCGCCCCTTGCCAACCCGCATTGAGGCAGCGTGGTAAGGTACGCCTCACAACCCCAGCATGACAGACAAGGACAAGTTACGGCCCTCATTCTCCGTAAGCCCGAAGGGCCCTAGGAGGGGTAGATCCTGGGAACCAGCCACGAGGGCAGAGGGTGCTAAGAATCTGCGGAGTCTAAACCACTACCCATTGACTACATTACACCTAGCAACTTATAACTGCCGTACACTCTCTAATCAAGCTAGGATTATGGAACTGGAAACAGAGGCAGCAAAAATAAAGTGGGATATCATGGGCATTAGCGAAGTAAGACGAAAAAATGAAGAACTCATAGAACTTGAATCAGGGAATCTTCTATACCACCAAGGAACACCAACAGGAAGAACAAGCAGAGTAGGATTGCTAATTAAGAAAACCTGGAAAAATAGAATCATAAGGATAACAAGCACCTCAGACAGAGTAGCCAGCATAACACTAAGACTCTCCAAAAGATATACTATCCAGATTATTCAGGTATACGCCCCAACAATCAGCCATAGTGACGACGAAATAGAAGAATTCTATAATGAAATAACCCAAGCGCTCAGCAACAACAATAGTCACTTCAAATACATAATGGGAGACTTTAATGCCAAAGTAGGACACAAGAAATACCAAGAAAAAGGAATGGGAAAATATGGATTTGGAGAAAGGAATGAAAGAGGAGAGAGATTAATACAGTTCGCACACTTTCAGAACATGTATGTGGCAAACTCCTTCTTCAAGAAGAACCCTAACAGGAAATGGACGTGGGAAGGCCCCGGTGCAACTATCAGAAACGAAATAGACTTTATCCTCACCAATAAAATTAACACAGTAAAAGATCTAAGCACGCTCAACAAGTTCACTACAGGAAGCGACCATCGACTAATTAGAGCTCGACTGGTCTTAGATATAAAACTAGAAAGGTCAAGACTAATCAAAACCAACACAACGAAAAACATAAACAACGAAAGGCTGAGAGAGAACTCTCACCAATATGAAGCACTACTAGAAGAAAGACTACAAAAAGTGGAATATAACAACCCTGAACTGATGGACACAATTCGAAACTGCGCCGTAGAAGTGGGAGGTCTGCAACAACGAGGTGAACACAAAAAACTAACTCCGGAAACAAAAGCACTATTACAAAAACGAAGAGAAATGAAAAAGACAACAAACATTCAAAGAATTGAATACACCGAACTGTGCAAGACGATACGAAAGAAAATCGCAGAAGATATCAGGAATTACAACGAGAAACTGGTACAAACAACAATAGAAAACCGTAAAAGCTACAAAAATACAAAAAGGGCACTAATAATAGGGAAAAGACAGATAGTTGCATTAACTGATGGAAACACAAGAACCACAGACAGGAATGAAATAATAGACCTAGTAGCCAAATTCTATGGAGACCTATACAAGGCCCCTGAAAATTTGGAAGAAATAATAGAACACTCAGAAGATGCCATACCAGAAGTTTTGGTGGAGGAAGTAGAAATGGCACTGAAAAGCATGAAAAATGGCAAAGCAGCGGGAAATGACGGCATCACGACCGAAATACTCAAATATGCAGGAGCTAAAACATGGAAGTACCTTGCCAAACTATACACGAACTGTCTGATTTCCAGGAGCATACCTAAAGAGTGGAACAGCGCCCTTATAGTGTTGATCCACAAGAAAGGCAGCAAAGAAGACATTAAGAATTACAGACCAATAAGTCTACTACCAGTGACGTACAAGGTATTCACAAAGATCATTCACAACAGAATACAAAATACACTAGACTCGGCCCAACCACAAGAACAGGCTGGATTCCGCAAAGGCTTCAGTACAATAGATCACATCCATACCCTCAAAGAGGTTATCAGTCGAACCAAAGAATACAACCAACCATTAGCACTAGCCTTCATCGACTTTGAGAAAGCATTCGACTCTATATATCCCAGATCAGTAATAAATGCCCTAACAGAACAAGGGGTCGACAAGCCATATATTGAGACCCTAGCAAATATATATAGGGAAGCCAAAGCGAGAGTTAGGATATATGAGGGCACACCAGAATTCCCCACCAGCAGAGGAGTTAGACAAGGAGACGCAATATCACCAAAGTTATTTACAGCAACACTAGAAAGCATCTTTAGAAAACTGGGCTGGAATAACACAGGTCTGAATATAGATGGAGAATACTTGAACCATCTAAGATTCGCTGATGACATCATCCTGATAGCGAGTAACCCTGGCGAAATGCAACAACAAATAAATGAATTGAATGCAGCAAGCAACGAAGTAGGCCTTGAAATAAATCTGAGTAAGACCAAGATAATGTATAACGAACTGATAAACGCACAAGAAATAACAATTAATGACACTGCCCTGGAAATAGTAGAGGAATACATATACCTCGGTCAACTAATACACATATCAGGCTCTCTACTTCCAGAAATAAACAGAAGAATCAAATTAGCATGGAGAACATTTGGACAGAACTCTATCATCTTCAAGTCTAGAATGTCACTCCGTTTGAAAAAGAAAGCGTTTGATCAGTGCGTACTACCAGTATTAACATACGGCTGTGAAACCTGGACCCTGAAAACTGATATTATTAGAAAACTCCAGGTAACGCAGAGGTCTATGGAACGATGCATGCTTGGAATAACAAGGAGAGATAGAAAAAGGCTTGATTGGATCAGACAAAAGACCCAAGTGATAGATGTCATAAATAGAATCAGATCCCTAAAGTGGCAATGGGCGGGGCATGTCGCTAGAAGGACAGACGATAGATGGACCACAAAGATAACGCAATGGTATCCCCGAGGCGTGAAAAGACCAAGAAGACGCCCCAACTTAAGATGGGACTACGACATCAAGAAACTCGCAGGATCAACTTGGGGCCGCATAGCTAGCAATAGACAACAATGGGCCCACATGGAAGTGGAATATATAAATATGTAAAGGGAGGCTACACCATAACAAAATGGTTGAATAAGCTGCATATGATGATGATGATATATATATATATATATATATATATATATAATAAGCAACGAATAGATTAGTGGGTATTGCACGCAAATAGAAGAAGGGGCTACTGAAAAGAGTGGTAACCGCAGACATGCATGTTTCTAGCTCATTAGCCGTCATCGGTACGGTACAACCAAGAAAAGATGTGAAACTCTTTTCAGTAGCCCCTTCTTCTATTTGCGTGCAATACCCACTAATCTATTCGTTGCTTATTGTTCATATGTCACGCACTATTCGTACATCTTGTTATTATTTCATTAATCTGGGTCGGAAGTTTCAGACGGGAGTGTTATATGCACCTCCGTGTCTATGTTGGTTGTTGTCTCGAATATTCGAGATCTTCTAATATTACTGACACAAATGTTGTGTTTGACTATCCTGCTGAATTCTGTTACATTTTCTCATGTTTCATTCAACAACTTTGCTCTCATGTTTCACATCTTTTCTTGATTGTACCGTACCGATGACGGCTAATGAGCTAGAAACATGCATGTCTGCGGTTACCACTCTTTTCAGTAGCCCCTTCTTCTATTTGCGTGCAATACCCACTAATCTATTCGTTGCTTATTGTTCATATGTCACGCACTATTCGTACATCTTATATATATATATATATATATATATATATAGGTGGGGATAACGGGGATTTCAGTCCAAGGAATCAACGCGAAGATCTTTTATTATTATTATTTATTATTTTATTGAAAATAATTCAAGAACACAGAAACTAAAATAATATAACTCATATCAGCATACTACACAGAATTATATAAACCAGTATTGGTTAATGAAAATATTTCCAATATACAGAAGATTTTAATGCTAGAGCATATATACATCATATGTTTAGTGTTAGAGAATTATTATCACCTGTATTGATCAGGATACATAATATCTATTACCTTATAAAAGTAAAAAAAACATAGGTATATATATTTAGAAGAGATAGTTCTTCACTACTTAGATGGAGGTATAACTGAAATTCTCACTCTCACAAATATATTGAAGTTTGGAACATTTGAATGAATATCTTCAATATGATACCAAAAGAATTTATTGATGAAATAATCTATTCATAATGGAATACAATATATGAGCAATAGTAATAAGAAATTTGAATAAAAAGGATAAGACTTACCTTCAAACACAGTAGTTCATTTAAGAAGCATATCGACAATCCATTGTAAGTAATAAATAACAAGTTATAAATCAAAATTCCTTAATTAAAAGAAACATGTAATCCATATTCTAAAAATATTTATTGAACATTAATAATAGTTACAATAAATAAACATGTAATAACTTAATTATTTAACATTTAGAGAGTTTTGGTTATATATATTAAACAATGTCAGAAATGTCAAAAAAACATTTTATCAATGGACTGGAATAAGGTTATAAATTGAAAAAGAAGCAGAACCATAGAAATCTAAATTTATTGAGTCAAGAAATATGTGAATTTTATGGATTGTAATTATATATTAGGAATTAGAAAATGAATCTGAAATCAACATATTCATGATTTCGGATAGCAACGAAAAATAAGAAAGGCGGGGGTTGGTTGTTGATTTTTGAATAATGAAGGAAGGAGAGATTTGAAAAACTTAAATGGTTGAAGAATTTAAAAAGAGAAAATTAAGTTATTGTACAAGGAAGTGAGTTATTTGATCTCCATATTGAAAATACACACTTAAAAAAATTATGAAAATTGAAGAAAATTCAAAAGTATTAAATTATATTACTAAGAAAAGAATTGTAAATGAGGATATGTAGCGGGAGATGAACAAGGGTCGACATTAAAAAAAAATATAAGAAATTTGGATAAAAATTATAACAAAATAGGATAATAAGACCTCAATTAATTCGAAATAGCTAGTATAAGGCTATTAAAGCAATAATTTCTACGAAGATATATACAATATATAAAAAATACATGTTATTGGAGGCTATGGTACAAATGAAAGAGTCATTTCAAATTGAATAATCAGTTGATGTGGTACGGAATCGTAATGTAAAGTTCCTGAATAAGACATTAAGCATTGATTGGGAATTCGAAGTTGGAGAATAATAGGAATTACAAACACGTGTTACCTGTAACAGGAAATCTAGTAAAAAACATCTCCATCTGGACGACATATGTATGCATGACATGGTTTTTTAGCAGACAGAATTTCAAGAAAGGAATATTAGTGGTTGAGAGGTTAGTGCTTCTTTTTATTTTTGTTGGTACCAACATTCGGATTAGAGATGTACATTTATAATAAAAGTAATAAGAATTAGTATCTGACACTATTAAACATATTAAAAGCATAAAAAAAAGGTAATAACATAGACTTGAGTACTTACCATTTATATTTAACAAATATTTTATTGTTTAACATTTCAATATTATATTAGTATTTAAGATAGTTCATCACTTTGTTTAAATTTATAATACATAGTTCTTGAACAATATAATATAGTTGTTGTATTAAAGGTATCCTTATAACTATTGTTTATGTTCATATGAATATTACTTCAACTGATACGAGTGACAGTTGGAATCGATTATTCTACTGATAATTTCTATCTATTTTAATTGTGAGACAAAATCGATTGCTATATTGAAAGTTTCTATACATAGGCGCAAAAATTAATAAGAAAAATATAATATCAGTTATTTGAATGATTCATATATGTAAAATATTGTAGATATAGAGTTGAAATCACTTCCGGATCCCAAAGAGTAGTAAGAGTTTCTCATGCTCTCCACATAAATAAATAAATACATGAAAAATTTTTCTTTACTTCATTACTGAGCTAGCTATACTAAAGTTGAATATATTAAATTGATAATATAACAATTATAGTGGTATTGTCGGCAAAGTATACAACCATAACAATCCATCATAATATATATATATATATATATATATATATATATATATATGTATATATATATATATATATATATATATATATATATATATATATAGCAGAACGATCCCTACCAGGCTATACAGCTCTATCTACAGTACCACCTTCATGTAGATGCCCCGCACAACGTCTGAGACTCTGTTATAAATGGTAAGATGGCGCCACTCGAATCGCCTTACACCACACCGATAGTGATGTTACCTAGTCCTGGTGAAGGGTAGAAGCGAACACGGATTACGTATTATTATATACTTTAAATAGTTCATGTTATTTTCATTCAGTAATATTTTTGTTTGTTGTTAAATAAAATTATTACTACTATTACTACATATATATATATATATATATATATATATATATATATATATATATATATATGTAATTGTATAGTTAAAATTTCAACAACATATTAATAATTTCACCAAACTTATGAACGTTAGAAATGTATAAACAGTTTGTACCTATAACATCGACTGTAACTCCACGTTCAGTGTTGCGTGTACCTCTATAAGAGCACACATTTCTCTTATGCGTCGACGCATTTATCCGAGGTAGTCAGTGCTGTGACGCGTTTTCCTCCCCAAGGCGACGTATGCGCGCTGCACTGCGCGTGGTTTATCGGTAGCGGCCTCTTGCTCTACCTCTTAACGCCTCGGCAACGTTACTTCTGGCACCTTTGAAACCTTACATTTTCTCGGGCGCCAGATTTCTAACGTGATTGTCTCCACGGCCCCTCGACTCCACTCGTCAAGAGTTCCAGGTAGCCTCAGATGGAGGTACGGTGAATTCCAGGGGTCTATTGTCGTCAAAATTCAGGAGGTTGCTAAATATATAAAACAAATGTTCTCGCTAGTCCTGAAATGAATGTTATTATCCTGATCCACACTACGGAGAAGCTAAAATTCGTGCTGCCGAACAACTACTTTACCATAAGAAAGTACTAATCTATAATAGGTAAATGAAACACAACACAGGTTTATTTCAGTTTTATTACAATAATACTTTCTACCCAGCCATTATATATACAAAATAAACAATACTCAAATGCACATATGAATTATTAGCGACGAAGCAGGCAGGCCATAAGCGAGAGTGCTTTGTAATCATAAAATAGCGTTCATGCAAATAAAAGGAAGCGGTAAAAAGCAAGCAAAACTATTTTAAGTTTGGTGGTCTTTTCATTCTTGTATTTGATAAACTCTTATGTAACGAACGGATCCCGCGTTACTAAAAGAAAACTATCAGATCGGGAAAACAATACTAGAGATCGGAGCTCTAGACTGAAACTGTCAATAACTCACTAAAATTTGAACAAAGTCGAGAAAGGTACCAAAGGACGGAACTAATCTCAAGAAAACCCACTAAAAGAAAATTCGGGGAAGGTAATGAAAACAGGGGAAATTCTAGAATTAATCCAGATTCTCCCTAAAATCGGAAAAGTTAATCAAAGAACGGGAATTCTAAATTTAAAAGGTAAATCGGGAAAGGTATTGCAACTGTGGATATTTCAATCAGGAATTTTCCTTGCAAAATCGAAGAAAATGTATAAAAGAACGGAACTAATATTCAACCAAACTCACAAAAAGGAAACTCGAAAAAAGTATTGCAACTGGGAACTCAAGTTTTAAAATATCCGGGAGCCCTAGTGTTTATGTATGCCTGGCGCAAACGGATATTTCAATCAGGAATTTCCCTTGCAAAATTGAAGAAAATTGTATTAAAGAACGGAACTGTTATTAACCAAAACCGTATTAAAAGGACGGGGCGAATATCAACCAAACTCACTAAAAGGAAACTCGAAAAAAGTATTGCAACTGGGAACTCAAGATTTAAAATATCCGGGAGCCCTAGCGTCTATGTATGCCTGGCGCAGACGGATATTTCAATCAGGAATTTTCCTTGCAAAATCGAAGAAAAATGTATTAAAGAACGGAATTAATATTAACCAAAACTGTATTAAAAAGAACGGGGCTAATATCAATTAAACTCGCTAAAAGGAAACTCGGAAAAAGTGTTGCAACTGGGAACTCAAGATTTAAAATATCCGGGAGCCCTAGCGTATGTATGCCTGGCGCAAACGGATATTTCAATCAGGAATTTTCCTTGCAAAATTGAAGAAAAATGTATTAAAGAACGGAACTAAGGTTAACAAAACCCCTATTAAAAGAACGGGACGAATATCAACCAAACTTACTATAAGGAAACTCTGAAAAAGTATAGCAACTGGGAACTCAAGATTTAAAATATCCGGGAGCCCTATCGTCTATGTATGCCTGGCGCAAACGGATATTTCAATCAGGAATTTCTTTGCAAAATCAAAGAAAATGTACTGAAGAACGGAACTAAAATGAACCATAACCGTATAAAAAAGAACGGGGCGAATATCAATTAAACTCGCTAAAAGGAAACTCGGAAAAAGTGTTGCAACTGGGAACTCAAGATTTAAAATATCCGGGAGCCCTAGCGTCTATGTATGCCTGGCGCAAACGGATATTTCAATCAGGAATTTTCCTTGCAAAATTGAAGAAAAATGTATTAAAGAACGGAACTGTTATTAACCAAAACCGTATTAAAAGGACGGGGCGAATATCAACCAAACTCACTAAAATGAAACTCGAAAAAAGTATTGCAACTGGGAACTCAAGATTTGAAATATCCGGGAGCCCTAGCTTCTATGTATGCCTGGCGCAAACGGATATTTCAATCAGGAATTTTCCTTGCAAAATCGAAGAGAAATCTATTGAAGAACGGAACTAATATTAAGAAACCTACGAAAAGGAAAATCGGAAAAAGTGTTAAATCAGATACGATATATAAATGGTTTACCACACTCTAATGTACAAGATATTTCAACCTATTTTAAAATGAAAGTCAACTACATAAATATTTTAAATTGATTATTGAAAAGACCACATATTTTCGGATTAATTATTTCTAAAGTTCTTACCTTTACAGCAATAAATTATCAAGAAAATTTTTTACAACGCGAAAAATCTCAATAAGTGAATCGGCAAAAAAAGCTAAGCGATTTACGGCGGACGATGCACAATTTACACTTCTGGTTCGGTTGGCAGGCACTTCGGTACTCTCTGTTCGATTTTAAAATCTAATTGCCCTCCTACCCTACGGTTCCCCTTCTCTCTCGATTACTTTGACCTGCGTGCTTCTACCCATATCTAACTCGTTGCAGTGGGGAGACCAGTACATTCGAATGTTGGGTTTTAAAATCGAAATAAATACTTTACCAAAAAAAAATGATTTCTCCATCGCAACCGGGAAGGAAATAAAAAATATCGGAATTTTCAATAACTATTAACCTGTTACCGCAATTGGTTCCACCCCGAAACCAGGGGATAAAATAAAATAAAATGTTCACGGAGATTTACAATACTTTACACTAATTATAAGTCAATATACAAATGATTATATATAGTCGTCGACATAAACTTTAAAATGAAAATATACTCGGCGCATAAATTATCAAATGATTTATAAATAAAGAAACGAATATGTGACGGGTGATACATAATATGATTTAAATGTATACTATGAAATAATTTAAATTAAATATATACTCGGTGACATAAACTATCAAATGAAAATATAACAAAGAAACGAATATCTAATGAGTGATACATAATGAAAATGAATATATACTCGGCGACATAAACTAACCTCTTGGTAACGAATACCTCGTTACAGTGCGCATGACTGGATGGAATGCAGGAGTGGTATAAGGAATATTTGATGTTATGAATAATGCAAATTTTGATATTAACAATTTATTAAATCATTTTATAGAAAGTGTTGGTATTTTATTCATGTCCATAATAAATTTATAAAAAAATTTACTTACTTCATTCAATATATGCAAGAATTTTGAAATCATTAAAAATCAAAGGTATGTATTCAGGAAAGATTTTGTTTCTGATTTGAGTAAAATATGTCTATCTAAGAAGTAGATATTCATAATTAAATATACGTATATTTGTGCGTCCGGAACTCAAAGGGAGGAGTCTTCATACTTCCGACTTAATTAAAATTGAAATCAACATAAACAAATTATATTTATTAGTTATAATTTGGCACCCAAAACGTGGGGCGTTTTGAAAATTTTTGGTTACATTTGTTAAAATTTAAAACTTTATTAATATGGCAAAACGCATGACTTTGAGAGATGGTAAACAGGAGTATAGGAGACAGGAAACGCGAGAAAGAACAGAAGAGGGATATGATCGGTTAATGCAATTTTTGATCAGTATGAATAGAAAAATGGAAATTGAGACTGAGATTTGGAAAAATATGCGGGAAGATAGGAATAGTATGAATGTAGATTTAAATAAAGAATTGGACAAACAAAATGAGATTATGAATAGAATTATGGAAAATATGAGTAAGCGGGAAGATGAAGGAAGAAAAGATAGGAAAACTATGGTAAAAGATTTTAACAAAGTAGAGGGGAAAATTGATAATAAAACGGATAAGTTGCTAGATAGTAGGAGTAGCAGTGTGGAAGAAACGATTGGGAAAGAGGACGAGAAATGTGAAGGAAATAGGGTCGATATGAACAATGTGAGGGGAGATTTGAATGAAACTATAAATAAAAAGATGGATACTATGGAATAGAAGTCAGGTGATAATTTGGAAAATAAAATTGATGATATAAAAATAGAAAGTTTAATGGAAATTAGGAATATTGCGAAGGATAATCAGGAATTAACAAATATCACAGAGGGGACAGAAGAAATTAAGAAGGATTCTGAAGAAGTAGGGTACATAAAATTACAGGAACAAGTTATTGAAAAGATCAAGCAGCATTCTCAAGAAAAAGTAAATGAAGTGATAACAAGTTTAGATGGTAGAATAAAAAATTCAAAAGGTAAATGTGCTAGAAGGAATGGAATAATGGATAGACAATATAACAAAGAAATCGAAGAGATGCACTGAAGATTAAGAAACACATTAGAAGAAATGGAAGATAATATAAGAAGTACTGAAATGGGTATAGGATGCTCCGAAAAATTTTATAATATAATGACAGGAAGAAAATCGGACAACAAGATGCATATAATTCACACAAATGTTCCCATGAAAATAATAAGGATTGCAATGAATAATATGGAGGAATTTGAAATACAAATTTTATTGGGTTAATTGGGAGGAATAAATGAGATACGGGACTACAAAACTAGAAAAGATATAGTGGAGAACGGAAAGAAGCTACAGAAAAACATTGAGACTCAAACAACGAGAGTAGAACATAAGAAAGAAGTAAGAAAAAGAATAGCATATTAAATAGTATCACATAAGAATTAGAATGAAATTTGAAAACAAAAAAATAATGGAATGGGCAGGAATAGGATACAAAAATAAACTTACATAGAAAATTTTTTATAAATAGATAATACAAATAGTTAAATTAATATAATAGGTAGATCTAATGTTTTTCGTTTTTCATATTCAGTACTTGTAGGAGTTTTGTCGTTATCCATAGTCAATAGTAATCTGAAACAGAAAAAAATATATGAATAGATAACAGGTAATATTAAGTAAAAGTAATTTAGTTTTGAATTAGTACAATTAGAAAATTTAGTGTAAATATATAAAATAAACAAATGGAGACATAATAAATAATTGACGAACAAAGATATACCAAAATAGAGTAGCTGGAAATATTTAATATAATATAAATAAATTGGGAATTTATTAGATAGAGGGGAGGATAAAATAGAATTTTACACTTTTAAACAAGATCATACAGAATTTAAGAAGTATGAATCCACAGGGTTGAGTAGGTTAGAAACCATTAAAGCATTTAGACTTCGTACAGGACACACAAGTCTCACCCATCAACATCTTCTGAAAGGCGACCCAGCACCAATTTGTGATCAGTGTAATGTGATTATGTCAGTAATTCATGTTATCAATGAATGTCACACATTCAATCCGCAAAGACATCAATATGACATAAAACACCAACTCGAAGAGAACCTGAATAACAAAAATATAAAGAACACCTTAGAATATATGAAGTGCATCAAACTATTCGACAAAATCTGAAAATATAAATGTAGTAACATATATAAAATGTAGTAACAAGAGCTAATGATCAAGAGCTAATGACCCCAGTAGTCGATGCTCCTTATGGGTGGGTTTTTAGTGAGGTACAAATCCCACACTGTTTGGCAACCTACAACTTTTACGCCAAGCGCCTTTTGAAGGTTTTCCCACCCATTAAAAAAAAAAAAAATAATTGACGAACAAAGATATACCAAAATAGAGTAGCTGGAAATATTTAATATAATATAAATAAATTGGGAATTTATTAGATAGAGGGGAGGATAAAATAGAATTTTACACTTTTAAACAAGATCATGCAGAATTTAAGAATGAAAAGTTATATAATAATTTCACAGTAACCTAAAAAAAAGGATGGAAAAGAAAGAAAGTTATAAACCAAGATTTATAAAATGATATGTTCAAGTCAAATAAATTTTTTATAGAAATTATGGAGAAAAGCATAATGAAATTATGGAAATGAATATTTATATAGTATATGATATGATTAATTATTATGAGATAGGGAGATATAAGTAATGAAGTATAACATAATGAATATATTTATGAAATGAAGTTGATGAATTGTAATTAAGAATTATGAAAATGAATATAAATATGTATAGAAAGCAAAGAAGTAAAGGTTAGACTATAGAAACAGTTAAATTGACATGAATATGGGTTGAAAATATGATATGAAAAATATGAAATAATTAAATCAATTGAAATTTTTCTTAGAATTGAAGATAAGGTAGAGAATGTAGAGCATTATAAAAAAAATTGATAAGTAAAGGGTAAAAGTGTGAATATTTATTTTAAACAAGAAACAGTTAAAAAGAATGAAGGGTATAGATTATGAATAGTTGCATAGTAATTGGGGTTTGAACAAAAAGAATTAATAACACAAGATGGTATAGTAATATAGAACAAGATTTATTAAATGTATGAATTATTATTATTATGTCCCTAATTTGTGAATATTTAGAATAAGTTTAGTTAGAGTTAAATGATAGAATATAATTATAAAATAATAATGCAAACGAGATTTTAACAAAACACGGTTCTAAGGAATTTTACTGATCAGAAAATTATAGATTAAAAATATATTGTAGATTAAAGATTAGAAATTGAAATTTTAGAAAGTTATCTAGAAAGATACCTTTTAAAATTCAAATTTGAGGGGGGTTGAACTAGTCCTTTATTATATAAATACTATTCTCAAATTAGAACAGACATTAAAATGTCATATTAATACGTAGGGTGTATCATTAGACACAACCAAGTTAAAAATTCAGATTTCATATAAAAAAATTAGAATGAAGTAAACAAATATATTATAAGATATTGAGAAAAACAGTTACCTAAAGGATTTAAAGGATTATGAATCAAAATTATAACAACAACCTTGTATGAATAAGTATAAAAATTTTACCTTAACAATTTATCCAAGGTCAAGTTAATGTCAACATGTTTCCAAATACTCTGAATGCAGCCACGTGATTATCTGGATAAACTGAATGCTGTATTATTTGTAACCTGAAATAACAAAAATTAATATTCAAATTACTAATTAGTTATCTATATTTACTGATGATATTAGTAAAGGTTAAAAATTGAAAAAAAGAATTGAAAGAAAACTTCATAATTGGTGACATACGGAACAGAGCCAAGGTATCTGTCAAATAAATTTAATAATTCAATAATCTTTTTCAATAGGAAGTAATCAACTTTAGTAATTTTCTCGTCAACCTAAATTTGTTGGTTACTAATTGAATGTAGGATAATGAAGATAAATTTGGAAATAATCAAGAGTTTATGTAAGACAAAATTAGTGGAAATTCAAAAATTTAAAACTATACAATTACATATGTATGAATAATTATTCTAGGTTGTAGGATTTGTATAATTAAATGTAAATAGTGATACCTTAAAAAGGGATTTATAACAAAATTTGTTATTATAATATATGGAAAAGACATTTTATATAATCCCAAATACAATATAAACTTATATCAATAAGTGTTCGTATCCTCCAGAACTTTTGAAATAAATAATTTTTCTTTTTTATTAAAAAAACATTCAAGTCAACAATTATAGTGACAAAAATACGGAAAACCAGCCTATGGACTTGATGAGCCAAAAGTTTGTTGATTTGGAAAAACAAAAGAATCGTGCTTGGGAGGAGAAAATGATGGCTGCTATGTCAATCTACTGTACAAAATTTTTGTAAAACAATATAAAAAAGTAAAGTTTTAAGCCAATAAAGGGATTAAAAGAGTAATATTAATGTTTATTAAACTCTGTGTATACACGAGAGTGAACAGAAAGGTGCGTTTCTCCGATGAGAAATCGTCATGAATTTGTGGGACGCTAGCTGAATTCAGGTACCGAAGCTTCCAGAATAAGGTCTGTGTTTTTGCATATTAATTTTGGAATTCCAAAAGAACTTAGTGAACAATAAAACATACATTTATTGAACGTTTAAATAATATCATAAAAAGGCCAAAACTTTATAATATGATGAATATCATATGATATCTATGGATATCCATATAATTTTAATAATAGAATAGTACTTACTTGTTAAATAAAATCACATCATCAATTGTTCACGTTGTACATATGTTCATATAACTTCCATGTCTTCTTCTTTCTTCTGATGCATGCTAAACTTACTCTGTCCATTATCATCCTCATATTAATTCATTCACATTGCTTTTATATATATGTGTAATTCTATAGTTAAAATTTCAACAACATTTTAATAATTTCACCAAACTAATGAACGTTAGAAATGTATAAACATCGACGGTAAATCCACGTTCAGTGTTGCGTGTATCTCTATAAGAGCACACATTTCTCTTATGCGCCGACGCAATTATCCAAGGTATTCAGTGCGCATGACTGGATGGAATGCAGGAGTGGTATAAGGAATATTTGATGTTAAAAATAATGCAAATTTTGATAGTAACAATTCATTAAATCATTTTATGGAAAGTCTTGGTATTTTATTTTATTCATGTCTATAATAAATTTATAAAAAAATTTACTTACTTCATTCAATCTATGCAAGAATTTTGAAATCATTAAAAATCAAAGGTATGTATTTAGGAAAGACTTGGATTCTGATTTAAGTAAAATATGTCAATTTAAGAAACAGATATTCAGAATTAAACTATACTAATATTTATGCGTCCAGAACATAAAGGGAGGAGTCTTCATGCTACCGACTTTATATGATAATTTATAAATTAACATTAAGTTATATTTATTAGGAGCTAGCCGAAGGAAAGTCAAGTCTATAATTTAAACACGACTTGTACGACATTTATAACTTTTATAAATGTTATAATATATATATATATATATATATATATATATATATATATATATATATATTGAACCAGTCCTCTAATATATATAAATAATTCACGTATGAGATTGAATATTAGAAAGATTTTTTATTAATATGTAGGGTGTACCATTAGACACTACCTAGTTAAAAACTAAATTTAACATAAACGAATGAATAAAGTAAGCAAATGTATTATCAAATATTGAGAAAACCAATTATAAAGAAAGGCTTAAAGGATAAGGAATAAAATTTTAAGATTATAATCAAGTATGAAAAAATTTTACCGTCCCAATCAAATCCGAAGGTCAAGTCAATGTCAACATTTTCAAAATCATCTGAACACTGCCATGTCAATATTTGGATAAAGTAGAATGTTGTTTTGTTTGAAACCTAAAATAACAAGAATTAATAGTCAACTAATTGATTAGCGATATTCACAGACGATGGTAGTAAAAGTTTACAATTTGAAAAAGAATTTATAAAAAAAAAAGAAAAACTTTATGAAAGATGACATACGGAACAGAGCCATGTTATATGTCAAGGAAATCTATTAACTGTTATCTGTTAATGAACAGGAAGTTATAAAATGTACTGATTTTCTTGCCAACCTAAAATCATTGATTTGGAATTGAGTATGAAACATAAAAGGCAAATTTGGAAATAAATAAGAGTTTATATAAAATAAAATTAGTAGAAATTCATAAATTGAAAACTAAAAAGTTCCATATATATAAATAATCATTTTAGGTTGTAGAAATTGGATATTCAATTGTAAATAAATACACCATAAAAAGGGAATTACAACAAATTTTGGGATTGTAATACATGTAAAAAACATTTTATATATTCCTTAAGACATTATAAACCCATTTATATAAGTGTTATTATCCTCCAGGACAATTTTAATTGAAGAATTTTGTATTTTCATGAAAAACACTCAAATTGACAATTATCGAATAAAACAACAATATAAGGAGGCTTCGTGTTTGATATGTGAAAAAGTTTGTTGATTTAAAGAAGAATTGAGAATCGGGCGTTGGTGGAAGAATGGTTAGCATCTATGTAGCTCTCCGCTACAAAAAATTTCACAAAACTAGGTAAAAGTATATAATTTAAGTTAAAAAAACCATTATAAAATCATAATATTAATTTTGTCTCAACTGTGTAATAAAGTGCAGTGTGCAGAAAGAGTATATCTTTAATAAGAAATTCCCCAGAAAAAGAGACGCTTAGCAGCAGTTCCACAGTGCCGAGAATTGGAAATGAGGTCGGTGATTTTTAAGTTTTTTTAATTTGGAATTCCAAAAGATAAAGAAATAGTCAACAATAAAAATATTATTTGAACGTTTATATTAAAATCTCTCAAAAAGGCCAAAAAACAATATAAAATGATGAATAATCATTTCATATCCATGGATATCCATGTAATTTTGATTTTCATACAACTTTAATAATAGTTATAATTTGTACTTTCTTGTAAAAAAAATTATTTCATATCATCATTGTTTACATTGCACGTAAAGTACCATTTCACTTCTATTTCTTCTAATGCATGTTTAACTATTTCTATAACTATTGATCATTCACTTTACTCGCATTTTGATATATGTTTGTAACTGTATAGTGTAATTTTCAATAATATATCGATGACTGCAATAAATTTTAGAACGTTAAATTTATAAAAACATTCATACAAATAACATCGACTGTGAACCATACGTTTTGTGTCGTTGTAAAACGATATACAAGGATTTGTTTCTCCTATGCGCCGAAGCAGTCATTTTAAGCATTCAGTGCGCATGTCCAGTCAAGAATGCAGGAGCAGTATAAAGAATATTTATGTAAAAAGAATTTGAATATAATCTCAACAATCTATTAAATCATTTCGTTGAAGTGTTGGTATTTTTTTTCCATTCTATTTATTATTCATAATACATTTGGAAAATGGTGCTTAATTCATTCATTCTATAATAACATTTGGAGTCGATAAAAACAAAGGTATATATTTTTATTCAGGAATAAACATACTAGAAAAATTTAAGAAATCAATATTTAAATGTGTATCAAAGTTATACATA
The DNA here is from genome assembly GCA_963921935.1 of Galeruca laticollis. Lineage (NCBI taxonomy): Eukaryota > Metazoa > Arthropoda > Insecta > Coleoptera > Chrysomelidae > Galeruca > Galeruca laticollis. The sequence goes on along the minus strand of OY998176.1, from coordinate 198,553,007 downwards.
TGTGTCCAGAACTCAAAGGGAGGAGTCTCATGCTACCGACTATCATATAAACTATAAATAAAATTAAATTTCACAGATTATCATCAGGAGCTAGCTGAAGGTAAAGTAAAAAAAGGTGAAATATACAATACAATAAAGATAAATCATATAAAAATAAATATCTCATAGTAAAATTACACAATTATAATATATATATATATATATATATATATATTAAACTATATTTTAATTTATTTATTTATAATTTTAATTGTTTAGATATAAGATTTTATATTTATTTATCTCTATTTTGATTTGATTTGTATGGCTAGCTCAGTTATTAATTAATTATACGATATTGGGAAGCATGAGATTCATTCTACCCTTCGAGTTCTGGATTTGTTTGATTTATTATGCTTAAGTGTATGAAAAGAAACACAGTACTTTCAATGATTTAATTTTTTAAAAGAAATTTTCATTTGAATATATGTAAAAGAGATACGCCTATGACATTACCAAAACCATATTCATAAATGATAACATACACCATCCTATGCGCATGCTCAAATAATTGCGAATGGATGCGAGAGAATCCGAGCGCTTCATAAAGACGCTTAGCAACTACGTGAATATTCGATGTATCATAAAATCGTTGACGTTATAATGCTGGTGATGGATATTGCATAAAAGAATTTATGTTTGGAAATTATATACATACAAATAATAAAACTGTTCAGAAGAAATAGGTTACAAAATTATACATACTATTGGAAGTATTTTATCAATGGATTAATATGCATTTTTCATATACTATTTGAAATGAAGTAAGTACAACCATTATTTTATTATAGAATTACAAAAAACATGCATGTAGGCCTTTTTAAATAATATTGAAATTGTATCTATTGAATAAACTACATAAAGTCTTTATTTCTTTTTTAGTTAGATCGATCATATTGGCGCAAGAATTATTATACACATGGAAATAGTCACTGAATTTATATTAGTTAGTTATCATTATTATCATTGGCCAATAATATTTGAAGAAACACTGACCTGAAGTCTGGATTCTGGATCTAACTCGTCTGGAAACAGGAATACGCCTTCCGAAGTCCCAGCTGCGTGATTTCTTGAGAATTTTGGATATTCTCACGGAAAAACTGGATACATACACATGTGAGTGTTCTTAGTTTTATATTTCAAAGGAATCTATAGCTTTGATCACTATATTTTGTGATTTTACTTGAATTATGTTGAAAAATTGTACATTACCTCCTCGCTACTTCGACGCCAAAAACAAATAATCTATTGTTTCTCAGCTCACTAATTTCCAATAAAGTTTTGTTTCTTTTTAATTTATCAAAATTTGTCCTGTCATTTTACCCCAATCATATACTTTCTGGAGCTGTCGAATTATATTCACAACTACTACACTCTATGAAAGTTTTGCAAACATTTATGAATGTGAATTTCACTTGAAAATTATCTGTTTTCTTTAATAATTCAACGAATTTCAATACAAGTCTTTTACAAATAGTGAAATTCATGGTTATGTTTTAATATTACAATGTCTGAATTCTATAGTTGCAACTGTTTACTTAAATTCATCATCATTTTATGATTCATTGTGTCCATAAATTTGATATAAAATTTTGACATACAAATTACCTTTATGTCATTGATATTTTTATCTTCTAAACTTATCTTATTCTTTATACTAAATATGAATATGATTTATATTATCACTGTTTAAATAATTCTTATATTAAATTAGATCACTAAAGCTTGTTTCTTTTCAGAGAAACAGCTGATTCCTTCCTGACAAACACATATCCATATTGGGCAGATTGAATGTTCTCTTTTATACTAGTTAAGCGTTTTCAAACTTTAGACATTTATTAAGGTAATTTCTTTATATTTATTGTTACTCTTTTTAATAATTATAAACAAATGCTTTAATATATTATGACTTTATATGAAATTTTACTTATGATTATGTTTTTTTAATGTGTTTTCACTTAACATAGTTTCAATCCATTCTAAATACTAAGCAAAATATTCTCAAACAGCTGATATTCTTTAATATATAAGATACATAGTTCAATTCCCCTCAAATTTAAATTTTAATGATGTCAATAACATTGGGAGCTATTTAAATTTCAATTTTCTTCTTTGAAATGATTGTTATATCTCTATTTAAATATTTATAAATTTATGGCATAATCTCATATTTCCTTGACTTTATACTTAATTCTCAAATAAACATTCACATACTCCCTATTACAATCTCTATTCTTATCAATATCTGTAAAATTATTCTTTCCTAACATATACTAGATTCGTATCAATGTCAATTCAAATATTTATAATATTACCCCTTCTAATACTTCTCTACTACCATATTTATACTAACATCCGCTTATATATCAACTCATATTTCCTATAATTTCATTATATTTCATTTTCTATATACCCTTCATATCATATTTCATTTCAATACTGATTATTCAATATAATTAATTATTTCTTAAATTCATATATATATATATATATATATATATATATATATATATATATATATATATCAACATCAGTTTCCTTATTCTTCTATGTATTTTCAAGTATTCTATAAAATTCTAATTGACATCAAACATTACCTCCTATATTTTAATAGATATCATTCATTAATCTCCTTTCTTATCTTTTTTATTACTTGCGTCTTATTTCCTTTTTTAAAAAATGTGAAATTCAATTTGATACTTAAGTTATTCTTATGTTCATCCCCTCTATCTTATATCTTTATATTTTTTTTTCTTTATAAAGCCAGTATTTATCATTCATTGTTTTTCTTCAACTGTTATATCTTGATTTGCCATATTCAAATTTCCCTTCCTTTATATTCAAAGCTGTTTTTATATTAAATCTTATCTCATACATTTTTCTTTATATTATATTGTATCTATTAATTTATTTATTCTCAATCATTTTTTTAGGTTCTGGAGAAACAAAAATGAAAAATTTTATTGGATCACCATCTGCCAAATGGAAACAAAACCCTATCTACTATCTAGTTTATCTTTGTACACTACTTTAATATTAAATTCAAAACTATACTTATGACTATTATTTTCTTTCAAGTTTCGTTCGTAACATAACATCATCTATTCATAATATTCATATACATGTTCAACATTGAACACTCCCCTTTCTAATTGTGTACCTGGATAGAATAGCCGATAACTGTTCTGAGCATCACTATTGTTAACTACATATGGCCCTTTAAAAGGTGATAGTAACTTTTTACATTGATTTTCACCGTTCTTTGGTGTTCCTAAAGATCTTACTAGGACTAAATCTCCTTTCTGAAATCTAATCTCCTTTTTATTCTTGTTTCCTTTTCTTTTGATAAATCTCATAGCACTTCTTTCTAAATTCTTACTTATTTTATTTAAAACTTGGGACATATCCCATTCTCTCTGTATAATCCAATCACGTTCTGGGGGTATTCCTTTCAAAATAAATTGTGGACATTCTTCAGTGACTCCATTAGATAATTGATTTTAAAATTTTTCTACCTGGTTCAGATTTTCTTCCCATAAATTGTGCCTATTATCACATAAAATCCTTAAATACTTGACAACTTCTTTGATATACCTCTCAGCTGGATTAGATGATGGTCTTCTTATGCTTATAAAATTCATTTTTTTAAGTTATGATTTCTACATACGTTTGACTTTCTCACTCACAGAGTAAGTAGCATGATCAAGTATTAAAATTTCAGGAGTTCCTATTTCTTCTATAAATTGTTCAAGACAAGATATTACTGTGTTCGCATTAGTACGTTGACAAGGAAAAGTTCTTACAAATTTTGGAAAAATATCTAACATGACTAAAATATGTTTATTGCCTTGCTTGCTAGGTATTAATTGTGATATAAAATCAATAGCTACTAAATGTAAAGGCTTGAGTGCTATTATCGGTTTTGGTCCACTAATATAACGATAATTCTTTACCTTTGCCAACTGGCAAGTTTTACAGATTTCTCTCACTAATGATGTATCCTTCTTTGCGGTGTAATTTTCTCTAAACAACATCCATAGTTTCCGAGATCCTATATGTCCATATTCCTCATGTAGTTGTCTAAGAATTTCTTTAGCATATTCTGAGGTTATTAAATAAATTCCCCTGTCTTCCATTTTCTTATACCAAATTCCCTCGTTTTGAAATGCTCCCCTTTTACCTGATGCTTGCAAGCTTCTCTGGTCTTCCATTATTCTTTCCAAAGTAAACAAACCTTCAGTTTTCTGCAATCTATTGATGCCAATTTGGAAGTGTTGATAATTCTTTTTCATTTCCGTTTCACGGCTAAGAGCATCCGCTACTACATTAATTTTCCCAGGAATAAATTTTATTTCAAATTCGTACTCTTGTAATATAAGAATCCATCGATATATCCTATTGTTGGCATAACGATTTTTAAACATTGCTGTTAAAGCTGAATGGTCTGTTTCCAAGTAAAATTTTGCTTCTAACAGATAAAAGCGTGATTTAGTTATACAAAATACAATGCTTGCCATCTTCAATTCAGTAACTGAATATTTTCTTTCAAAGTTCTTTGTTACTCGGGAAATAAAACTAATTGGTACTTCACCTTCCTCTTGTTCTTGCAATAAAACTCCTACTAACCTATATATGGATGCATCCGTTCTTAAAATAAATGGCTTGTCATATTGAGGATGATAAACCTGCAAGTTTTGAAAAAATATTTCCTTCAGTTCTTGGATAGCTTGTTCTCTCCTAGCATCCCATTTTCATTTTATTTCCTTCTTGAGTAATTCAATTAGCGGAATTTCTTTATTACTGAGGTCTGGTATTAGCCGTTTGAAGTAGTTTTCAGATTAGTCGATGTCTTATATTCCCTTATAGTTCTAATTCGTTCAGGGCTCATTCTCACTCCAGTAGAATTCAAAATATATCCCAAATACTGTACTTCTTTTTGGTAAAATTGACATTTATCCGTATTCAATTTTAAAACTGCTCTTTCAAATTCTGCCAATATAGTCTTCAAATGTTCGTGGTGTTGTTCTTCATTTTCTGAATATATTAGGATGTCATCTATATAATGCAATGTGAAATGTTCATATTGGTCAAGAACAGTGTGAAGTGTTCTTACCAAGGCTGCACACGAACTCTGTTAACCAAATGGAACAACACAAAATTGGTATACTACACCATCAATCATGAATGCTGTATATGAACGACTTCTTTTGTCCAATGGAATCAACCAGAAACTATGTCTTAAATCAAGTTTTGTGAATATGTTTGCTCTTGTAATTCTACCAAATATCCCCTCTACATTTAACGGACTCTCATATTGTTTTTTAGTATAAGAGTTGATATTTCTGGCATCCAGACATAATCTAATCTCACCTGACTTTTACGGACACATGTTATTGCACTTATGTATGGAGAATTGGATATTTCTATTATACCATCTTGTATCATCTTTCCTAACTCCTATACTTCATTTTTCAGCTTATAAGGAATGGGATAGGTTTTTATCTTGAAGTTGCTAATATCCTTATTCATTCCCAACTTGTGTATATATTTTGCTGCTATACATATTTCTTTGTTGAAGAGGCTCCCATGCTTCTTCAATAATTCATTGATCTCTCTTCTATGTTGTATGGGACAAAATTGTTCTTGTAAATCTTCCAAAATTTCTAACTCGTTTATTTGATGTTGTATTTTCTCTACCCCTTGTTCTTCCTTTTTATCAAATGTTATTACATTACCTTCACATACTATGTACCCCTGTTTATAATCAATAATCATCTTGTGATTGCTCAATTCATCATTTCCCAAAATTACGTCATATTTTAAATTCTTGACTACTAATAATTGTATTTTATAAGCTGTATTTCCCAAATAAAGATCAGTTATTATTGTACTATTTGTATAATAAAAATTTTTATCATTTGCCCCTACTAATGATAGTTTCTTTGTATTTATCATCATAATATCATCCTTATTTAAATTATCTACAATATCCTGTTTAATTAATGTCACCTCTGAACCCGTATCTACTAAAATTTTTCAAATAATGTTTTGTAATCTACCCTGGATAAATATTAAATTAGGTTTTCCTACTTTTTGACTATCATTTTCATTATCTACAATAAATTCTCGAGGATGATCATATCGCGATGAATAGATGATATTATGCACGTAAAAACGATCTAAGCAAAATTTGCTATATTGTCCTGTCCAGGAATACATTCTTCCACCTGTATCTCCTGTCTGACCATGTTTACTTGTCTTCTATTATCTTCATCCCTGTTTCTGCTTCGCTCTTGGTTATTTTGGTTTTCTCTGCCATGTTGCCAATTTCTTCCTCTATTATTATTACCACAGTGATTTCTTCTCTCGAAATTGTTCTGGTTCCTATGGTTCTCCGGATATCTATTCCCATTATTCCTCTCTCTATTTCTTAATTGTTTCCCATTCCCTTCATATCGTCTATCTTCGAAGTTCCTGTTTACATAACTTCTATCCCCGTTTCCTTCATAATAATCTCTTCTGAAATTACTGTTTCCATTTTCCCTTCGTGTATCATTTCTCATATTTCCATTTCCATTCTCTCTTCGTATATCATTTCTCATATTTCCATCTCCTTCTTGGTACCTGTGAATACCACTTCCATCCATTTTGTATACTCCTTTCAACTCTCTGCAAATATCTCGATAATTTGTCCATGGTTTTTATATTATGGAGTGCTATTGTTCCAGACCCTTCTGAATTAAAATGTCTTCCGACATATGAAACTAGTTCCTCCTCCTTCATAACAGGTTCCAAGTATTGCTCCATGTTATATAATTGCATAGCATATGCATTCAAATTTTTATTCCTATTGTAATCGAATTTTCCGAAGTACAACCTTTCCCTACAATTAGCCTGATGAATTTCACCCCCGAAATATGTCATATGAATTGTTTCTCAAATTCTTCTAGATCATTTATGCTTTCCTCCTTATTACAGAACCATAATAGGGCATGCCCAGATAACATCCCTTTAATGATAATTTTCTTTTCCATTATGTCTCCCATTCCCTTTAGTTTGCTTTTGATTATCTTCATAAACACCTTCGGATGAATGGTATTTATATTCCCATCAAATTTTACTCCTTTATCCATGTTCCCAGTGTATAATATTCCACCTCCATTTCTCCTAACGTTAAGTTCCATTTCCTCCATACTTTCCTGCAATTTTCTGTTCATTTATTCTAATTCTTTGTGAAATATTTGGCCAATGTGCTCGTTCCTCTCCTCACATGTTCCTATTTGTTTTTGTACCTTTGTATCCAAATCCTTAAAATTCTACTCCGCATTTTGTTGATAATTCTGCATTATCTCTTCTATTATTTGTTCCTTGAATTTAATATGTTCTACTTCTTCAGTGATGTCTTCATTTTGTTTCAGTATTTCGGCTTGAATTGTTCCCGGTAATTCTTCTTTTATGCCTCTCCCTAATTCATGAATTTGTTCTCCCATTTGTTTTTCTATCTCCTCTCTGATTTTTATACCTTTTTCTTGTATTTCATTCCTCGGATGTTTGTTTTGATCCTCCATATCTCCTTTCACCTTATCTATCTGCTTTCTACATTCTTCATTTTCTTCCCCAAGTTTCCTCAGTTATTGAATACTTTCAGTTTTCACCTCTTCTATCTTCTTTTCCAATTTATTCATGTTTCCATTCAAATCTTCCCTAATATTCTCCTCCATTTTGTTCATATCTCCCCTCATTGTATCCATATTTCCATTTATGGTGTTAATATCTTCTCTCAAATTTTGCTCCATTTTGTTCATGTCTTCTTTTATACTCTTTATGCTGGCAACTAATTGTTGCATCATGTCTATCATCTGATCCTCTTTACTTGTTTTTGTTTGCGCTTCCTGTGTTTCCCTTCTCTCTTGCCTCCTATCTTCTTGTTCCACAGCTTCGTCATCTGTCAAACCTTCTTCATGTGCATCACCTTCCGCTTGTTGTCCTTGTTCCAAATATACTGCTTGATAATCTCCCATTCCATGACTTCTTTCTTCCCTTTCCTCTCCCGTCTCTCAAAGTCATTCATTTTGCCATTTTAATCAAGTTTTTAATTTTACAAATGTTACCAAAAATTTTTAAAACACCCCACGTTCTGGGTGCCAATGAAACTTTATTTTAATTTATCTATTTATAATTTTAATTGTTTAGATATATAATTTTATATTTATTTATTTTTATTTTTATTTGTGTGGCTAGCTCAGTTATTAATTCATTATACGATATTCGGGAGCATGAGATTCATTCTACCCTTCGAGTTCTGGCTTTGTTTTATTTATTATGCTTAAGTTAATGAAAAGAAACACAGTACTTTCAATGATTTAATTTTTTAAAAGAAATTTTTATTTAAATATATATAAAACAGATACGCCTATGACATTACCAAAACCATAGTCATAAATGATAACATACACCATCCTATGCGCATGCTCGAATAAATGAGAATGGATGCGAGAGAATCCGAGCGTTTCATAGAGACGTTTAGCAACTACATGAATATTCGATGTATCATAAAATCGTTGACGTTATAATGCTGGTGATGGATATTGCATAAGAGAATTTATGTTTGGAAATTATATACATATAAATGATAAAACTGTTCAGAAGAAATATGTTACAAAATCATACATACTATTGGAAATATTATATCAATGAATTAAGATGCATTTTTCTTATACTATTTGAAATGAAGTAAGTACAACCATTATTTTATCATAGAATTACAAAAAACATGCATGTAGGCCTTTTTAAATAATATTGAAATTGTATCTATTGAATAAACTACATAAAGTCCTTATTTCTTTTCTAGTTAGATCGATCATATAGACGCAAGAATTATTATACACATGGAAATAGTCACTGAATTTATATCATTTATTTATTATTATTATTATTGGCCAATAATATTTAAAGAAACACTGACCTGAAGTTTGGATTCTGGATCTAACTCGTCTGGAAACAGGAATACGCCTTTCGAAGTCCAAGCTGCGTGATTTCTTGAGAATTTTGGATATTCTCACGGAAAAACTGGATACATACACATGTGAGTGTTCTTAGTTTTATATTTAAAAGGAATCTATAGCTTTGATCACTATATTTTGTGATTTTACTTGAATTTTGTTGAAAAATTGTACATCACCTCCTCGCTACTTCGACGCCAAAAACCAAATACCAACGCTTCACCTCGATCGTCCATTTTTTAATCAACAAATAATCTATTGTTTCTCAGCTCACTAATTTCCAATAAAGTTTTGTTCCTTTTTAATTTATCAAAATTTGTCCTGTCATTTTACCCCAATCATATACTTTCTGGAGCTGTCGAATTATATTCACAACTACTACACTCATATGAATGTGAAGTTCACTTGAAAATTATCTGTTTTCTTTAATAATTCAACGAATTTCAATACAAGTCTTTTACAAATAGTGAAATTCATGGTTATGTTTCAATATTACAATGTCTAGTTTTGTTTTGATATTTGTGACCACTTGAAAATAATATTTACATTTATGAACATTAATTCTTTTATTTATCCTATATATATCTTTTGCTTTCGTTATTTAAACTATCTAAATTCTATAGTTGCAACTGTCTACTTGAATTCATCATCATTTTATGATTCATTGTCTCCATAAATTTGATATAAAATTTTGACATAAATTACCTTTATGTCATTGATATTTTTATCTTCTAAACTTATCTAATTCTTTATACTAAATATGAACATGATTTATATTATCACTGTTTAAATAATTCTTATATTGAATTAGATCACTAAAACTTGTTCCTTTTCAGAGAAACAGCTGATTCCTTCCTGACAAACACATATCCATATTGGGCAGATTGAATGTTCTCTTTTATGCTAGTTAAGCGTTTTCAAACTTTAGACAATTATTAAGGTAATTTCTTTATATTTATGTTTACTCTTTTTAATTATTATAAACAAATGCTTTAATATATTATGACTTTATATGAATTTTTACTTATGATTATGGTTTTTTCTAATCTGTTTTTACATAGTTTCAATCCATTTTAAAAACTAAGCAAAATATTCTCAAACAGCTGATGTTGTTTAATATATAAGATATATGGTTCTATATATATATATATATATATATATAAACAAATGCTTTAATATATTATGACTTTATATGAATTTTTACTTATGATTATGGTTTTTTCTAATCTGTTTTTACATAGTTTCAATCCATTTTAAAAACTAAGCAAAATATTCTCAAACAGCTGATGTTGTTTAATATATAAGATATATGGTTCTATATATATATATATATATATATATATATATATATATATATATATATATATATGTATGAAATTGACTGTTTCGACCCTTACTTCGTGGAATATGGTCATATTAGTGTTTTTAAATGAAACTCAAGGTCTCTAGTTAATTCCACAATATAATACAAGCTATTGAAAATAACTTGTATTATATTGTGGAATTAACTAGAGACCTTGAGTTTCATTTAAAAACACTAATATATATATATTATATATATATATATATATATATATATATATATATTGAACATAATTCAAGAACACAGAAACTAAAATAATATAACTCATATCAGCATACTACACAGAATTATATAAACCAGTATCGGTTAATGAAAATATTTCCAATATACAGAAGATTTAATGCAGTATTTAAAAAAAACTGTATATGTCTTACATGTACAAAATATTCTGGAGCATATATACATCATCTGTTAAGTGTTAGAGAATTATTAGCACCTATTTTGATCAGGATACATAATATCTATTACCTTATAATAGTAAAAAATATATATATATATATATATATAGAAGAGATAGTATTTAAAAAAAACTGTATATGTCTTACATGTACAAAATATTCTGGAGCATATATACATCATCTGTTAAGTGTTAGAGAATTATTAGCACCTATTTTGATCAGGATACATAATATCTATTACCTTATAATAGTAAAAAATATATATATATATATATATATAGAAGAGATAGTTCTTCACTACTTAGATGGAAGTATATTTGAAATTCTCACTCTCACAAATATATTGAAGTTTGGAACATTTGATTCAATATCATTAATATGATACCAAAAGAATTTATTGATGAAGTAATCTATTCATAATGGAATACAATATATGAGCAATAGTAATAAGAAATTTGAATAAAAAGGATAAAACTTACCTTTAAACACAGTAGTTCATTTAAGAAGCATATCGACAATCCATTGTAAGTAATAAATAACAAGTTATAAATCAAAATTCCTTAATTAAAAGAAACATGTAATCCATATTCTAAAAATATTCATTGAACATTAATAATAGTTACAATAAATAAACATGTAATAACTTAATTATTCAACATTTGGAGAGTTTTGGTTATATATATCAAATAATGTCAGAAATGTCAAAAAAATCATTTTATAAATTGACTGGAATAAGGTTATAAATTGAAAAAGAAGCAGAACCATAGAAATCTATATTTATTGAGTCAAGAAAGATGTGAATTTTATGGTTTGTAATTATATATTAGGAATTAGAAAATGAATCTGAAATCAAGATATTTATGATTTCGGATAGCAACGGAAAATAAAAAAAGGCGGGTTGGTTGTTGATTTTTGAATAATGATGGAAGTCGGAGATTAGAAAACTTAGATGGCTGAAGAATTTAAAAAGAGAGAATTAAGTTATTGTACAAAGAAGTGAGTTATTCCCTATATTAATTCGAAATAGCTAGTATAAGGATATTAAAATCATAATTTCTACGAAGATATATACAATATATATAAAAATACATGTTATTGGAGGCTATGGTACAAATGAAAGAGTCATTTCAAATTGAATAATTAGTTGATGTGGTACGGAATCGTAATGTAAAGTACCTGAATAAGATATTAAGCATTGATTGGGAATTCGAAGCTGGAGAATAATAGAAATTACAAACACGTGTTACCTGTAACAAGAAATCTAGTAAAAAAAAACATCTCCATCTGGACGACATATTTATGCATGACATGGCTTTTTAACAGACAGAATTTCAAGAAAGGAATATTAGTGGTTGAGAGGTTAGTGTTTCTTTTTATCTTTGTTGGTACCAACATTCGGGTTAGAGATGTACATTTATAATAAAAAAAAGAAAGGTAATAACATAGACTTGAGTACTTACCATTTATATTTAACAAATATTTTATTGTTTGACATTTCAATATTATATTAGTATTTAAGATAGTTCATCACTTACTTTAAATTTATAATACATAATTCTTGATCAATATAATATAGTTGTTGTATTAAAGGTATTCTAGAAACTATTGTTTATGTTCAGATAAATATTACTTCAACTGATATGAGTGACAGTTGGAATCGATTATTCTACTGATAATTTCCATCTATTTTAATTGCGAGACAAAATCGATTGCTATATTGAAAGTTTCTATACATAGGCGCACCAATATTATAAGAAATATAATATCAGTTATTTGAATGATTCATATATATGTAAAATATTGTAGATATAGAGTTAAAATCACTTCCAGATCCCAAAGAGTAGTAAGAGTTTCTCATGCTCTCCACATAAATATATAAATACATAAAAAATTTTCTTTACTTCATTACTGAGCTAGCTATACTAGAGTTGAATATATTAAATTGATAATATAACAATTATAGTGGTATTGTCGGCAAAGTATACAACTATAACAATCCATTATAAAATTGGCGGCCGAACGTGGGGCAAATTAAGATTTTTTTCGTGATAAGGTTTTAAAAACATTAGAATTAGATACAATTAAAATGGCAAAGAGAATGATGCTTAGGGACGGAAAACAAATAGGTTTGGAAGGCAGATCAGATGAGGAACAAGAAGAAAGGAGACGTGGAATGGGAGATTCAGATGTAGAGGAACAAACCTTAATAGATAAAGAAAGTGAAGAATCAAGGGAACAGCAGGATAGTAGACAAGACAGGCAGGATAGTGTAAGCAGAGGAGATCAAATAATGGAATTTTTAATTAATTTGAATGGGAAGATAGATAATATGAGGGGAGATTTGAATGGGAAGATAGATAATATGAGGGGAGATTTGAATGGGAAGATAGATAATATGAGGGGAGATTTGAATGGAAAGATGGACAAGATGAATGGGAACATGAATGATTTAAATGGAAACATGAACAGGATGGAAAAGAAAATAGAAGAGGTGAAGATGGAAGGTTTGAAGGAAATTAAGAAACTTAGGGAGGAAAATGAAGAATTTAGAAAACAGATAGATAAAATTAAAATTGGTATAAAAGAAGAAAATACGAATTTGAGAGTAGAACTTCAGGAACATAGAATTAAAATAAGAGAAACAATTGAAAAACAGGTAGAAGAAGAAGTTCAGGAACTAGGAAGAAGTCTTGAAGAAAATTTATCAGGAGCAATTCAAGTAGAAGTGAAGAAACAAAATGAGAATATAATTGAAGAAATACAATCTATAAAAGTACAAGGACAAACAAATGAGGAAATAATGCAAATGTATGAACAGAATTTGAATAAGAAATTTAATGACTTAAATGGAAGGATAGAAGAACAAACGGGAACGTGTAAAAAAAAGAGAGAAAGTATGGAGAAATTAGTTAACAAGGAATTGGAGGAAATGAATAGAAAATTACAAGAAACTGTTGAAGAAATTGAAGATAATCTAAAACGAAATGGAGGAGGAATGGTGTATACGGGAAACATAGAAATAGGAGTTAAATTTGATGGCAACATAAATACAATACATCCCAAAGTTTTTATTAAAATAATTAGAAGCAAAGTAAAGGGAATCAGGGACATTGTAGAGATGAAAATAATAATTAGGGGAATGTTATTGGGTCATGCGTTATTATGGTATTGTAATAGGGAGGAACAGATGAATAAATTCGAGGACTTTGAGAAACTATTTTTAATGTATTTTTGGGGGGAGATACAGCAAGCTAATTTTAGGGAACGTCTCTATTTTGGGAAATTTGATTACAATAAAAGTAAAAACTTAAATAATTATGCAATGCAACTTTATAACATAGCCCAATATCTTGAACCAATTATGAAAGAAGAAGAATTAGTGTAATATGTTGGAAGACATTTTAATACAGAAGTGTCTGAAACTATAGCTTTACATGACATCAAAACCATGGACAATTTGTCAAATTACTTGCAGAGAGTGGAGAGAGGCATGCAAAATGGAAATGGAGTGAACAGATACCAAAGAGACATCAGAAATGAAACCATGAGAAATGAAAGACAGAGAGAAAATGAAAATGGACATTTTAGAAGAGATAATTATGATAGGTATGAAAATAGAAATTATATAAATAGAAATTATGAAAACAAAAGAAATTATGGAAATGTAGATCGGAATAATGGAAATGAAGAGAGAAATTATACAAATGGAGACAGAAGTAATGGGTACAGGCAGCACGATAATAGAGGAAATTATGGAAATTTTGATAGGAGAAATTATAACAGAGATAGAAATGGGAATTGGCATCAGAATGGAGATGAAAGAAGGAATAACTATAATGGGAGAAGAAATAATGGCAAAGGAAATGAAGATAGAAGAAACTATGAACAAGAAGACCAAGGAAGAAATTATGACAGAAATCATTCAGAAGAAGAAAGAAGACAAATAAATAATATAGTTGACAACCAAGAAAATTCGGGTAATGATCAGAGCCAAGGCTCAGATCCAAATTTTGCTTAGATCGTCCTTGCGTGCGTAGTATTGTCTATTCCTCCAATTATCAGCATCCGACAGAATTTATTATAGAAGAAGATTTACAATATTATGACACAGTTAAATTAATTTTTATTGAGGGGAGATTACATAATATTACATGTAAAATCTTATTAGATACGGGTTCAGAGGTTTCTATAGTAAATAAAAATATTGTTGATAACTTAAATCAGGATGATATTACGGTGGTAAGTACTAATAAATTATCATTAGTGGGGGCGAACGGTAAGAAATTATATGAAACTAGTCAAACTATCATGATAAATTTGAATATAGGAGAAGAAGATATACCAGTACAATTATTGTTGGTAAAGAATTTAAAATACGATATGATTCTAGGAACAGATGAATTAAATAAACATAAAGTAATAATAGATTATGAACAAGAGTGTATAAAATGGAGAGAACAACGTATACCTTTTATTAATCAACAGGGAGTGGATATTAATAAAAAAGAAATCAATACAGGGCAAGTAAATGAAATTGATGAAATCAATTACCATATGAATGAAGAATTATGTTTAATTAAATATAGGAGTAGATTATGTAAATTATTACAAAAGCATAAAAAATTATTTAATGAAGAAGTTTGTGTAGCATCTAAGTATGTTCATAAATTAGAAATAACACCAGAGATTAAGAATTTTAAAATTAAAACCTATCCTATACCATATCGATTAAAGGAACAAGTTTATCAAGAGATTACTAAAATGCTACACGATGGGATAATTGAAAGATCTAATTCTCAATATATTAATGCCATAACTTGTGTAAAAAAGAAATCCGGAGAGATCAGACTATGTTTAGACGCAAGAAATATTAATCAATATACCAAAAAACAATACGAAAGTCCATTAAATCTGGATGGTATATTTGGAAGAATTACAAAAGCGAATATTTTTACTAAAATAGATTTGAAACATAGCTTCTGGTTGATTCCATTAGACCAAAGAAGTAGACCATATACAGCTTTCATGGTGGATGGAGTAGTGTACCAATTTTGCGTTGTGCCTTTCGGTTTACAAAGTTCATGTGCAGCACTTGTTAGGACATTACATACTATTCTTAATCCACATGAAGATTTTACACTTCATTATATTGATGACATTCTGATATACTCTGAAACAGAAGAAAAACATCATGAACATCTTAAAATAATATTGAAGGAATTAGAAGAAGCAGGATTAAAACTCAATTTAGAAAAATGTCAATTTTATAAAAAAGAGGTAGACTATTTAGGATATGTATTAAATGACACTGGTATAACCATGAATCCCGAACGAGTTAAGGCAATACGAGAGTATAAAACACCTCATAACCTTAAGGCTTTGAGGGGCTTTCTAGGCTTACTGAATTATTTTAAAAGACTAATACCAGACCTTAGTAAAAAAGAAATTCCTTTGATAGAATTACTAAAGAAAGATGTAAGATGGAATTGGGATAAAAAAAGAGAAACGACATTTCAAGAATTGAAAGAAATATTTTTAAACAAATTAAAAGTGTATCATACTCAATATGATAAAACGTTTATATTAAAGACAGACGCATCTATAGAAAGGTTGGCTGGAGTATTAGTGCAGATACAAGAAGAAGGGGAGGTACCGATTAGTTTCGTATCAAGAGTAACAAAGGCGGCAGAAAAGAAATACTCTATTACTGAATTGGAAATGGCTAGTGTTGTTTTTTGTATTAGTAAGTTTAGATTTTTTTTATTAGGGGCAAAATTTATATTAGAAACAGACCATTCAGCATTAACTGCTATGCTAAAGAATCGGTATGCTAACAATCGTATACATCGATGGATACTACTTTTGCAGGAGTATGAATTTGAAATTAAATATGTACCTGGAAAACTGAACATAGTCGCAGATGCATTGAGTAGAGCCACAGAAATAGGAAACGATCAAAGAAAATTTCAAATAGGAATAAATCAATTACATCAAACGGAAGGAATATTTACTTTAGAGAGAGTGAAGGAAGATCAAAAGAATATAATAAATGAAAATATAAAAGGAATGTATAAAATTGAAGGAATATGGTATAAGAAATTGGAGGATAGAGAGGTATATGTTATTAGTAAAGAATATACACAAGAAATTATTAAATATTTACATGAAGAGAATGGGCATATTGGTACGAGAAAATTATGGACATTATTTAGGGAGAATTATGTATCAAAAAAGGATTTGAGTATAGTCAAAGAAATATGTAAACGCTGTGAGACATGTCAATTAGCAAAGGAAAAAAATTACCATAATTATACAACGGCAAAATCAATTATTACAAATAAACCATTACAGACAGTAGCAATAGATTTTATAGGGAACTTAATAAAGAGTACTAGGGGAAATAAACATTTATTAGTGATAGTAGATATATACAGTAAATATGTTAAAACGTTTCCATGCAAACGTACAAATGCTAAAGTGGTCATGGAATGTTTAAAAACTTATATGGAAGAAATTGGAAGGCCAGAAAAGATAATACTTGATCATGCGACATATTTCGAGAGTGAAAAAGTAAAACAGTTTTGTCATAGCAAGAATATAAAACTACAATTTATTAGCATCCGAAGACCTAGTTCTAATCCTGCAGAAAGGTATATTAAGGAAATCATTAAATATTTGAGAATCATGTGTCATGAAAAACAGACTGCATGGGATGAACAAATGAATAAAATCGAAATATTTATAAATGAGTTACCACATGGAGTAACGGGAGAGAGTCCCGTATACTTAATGAAAGGAATACAACCGGAGAGACATTGGATAATAAATAGAGACTCAACTTTAACAGAAATTCTAGATAAGGTTAATAAAAAAATAATAAGAAATGCAGAAAAATATATTAAAACCCAAGAGAAGAAGAAAAAGAAGAAAACTAAATTTTTTTTTTTTATTATGTATATATTTTATTAGCAATCAAAACTTGAAAAGTTCTATAAGCTAACTGGTTGGCTTGAGGGCGGTTGGCTCCTGCTGGCGTGGTGAGACCTTCTCCAGTGATGGGGTCTCTTCAACCATCTTTCAGGTCAGTTGTCCAGTTCCTTTTGAGTCTTCGGTTAAGTTGAGGTTCTAGGAGTGGATGGAGTATTGGATTAACATGTAGTTCTAGTCTACTGCAGTGTTTTGTGCTTTGTTTTGCAATTTCATCTCGTATATAGGGGATTTTTAAGTCTTCATGAAGAGTTTGATTCGTCACGTACCAGGGTGCATTTGTTATTATACGTAAAATTTTAGATTGACTTCTTTGGATGATGTTTATATTTGATTTGCTCGCACATCCCCAGAGTTGAATACCATACATCCATATTGGTTTTATAATTGTTTTGTATATAAGTAATTTGTTTTCCAAAGCCAGTTTCGATTTTTTACCGATTAGCCAATATAAGTCTTTTATTCTTAAGTCGATCTGCTTGCGCTTCTTACGTATGTGTTCATTCCATGTAAGTCTTGAGTCGAGATGAATTCCAAGATATTTAGTGCTGGAAGTTTGTGGTATTTGAGTGTTGTTGAGAGAAACTGGAGGACACTGGTCTCTTCTTAGGGTAAAAGTCACTTGGACGGATTTAGACTCGTTCGTTTTAATTTTCCACTTATTTACCCATGTTTGTATGTCATTTAGTTGCCTTTGTAGAATGATGGACGCTGTTACTGGATTTTCGTGAGTTGCAAGTATGACGGTATCGTCGGCAAAGGTGCCCGTAATAGTGTCATTGCTTGTTGGAAGGTCTGCTGTGAATAGTACGTACAATAACGGTCCGAGAACACTTCCTTGAGGGACTCCTGATTTTATTGGATAGTTGTTTGACGTACTTTCGTTGACTCTTGTTCTAAATTCTCTGTCACTCAGGTAGGATCTTAATAGTTTGTAGTAGGAGATTGGAATATATTTCTTGATTTTATAAATTAATCCCGTGTGCCAGACCTTGTCAAAGGCTTGGCTGACATCCAGGAAAGCCGAAGTGCAGTACTGTTTGAGTTCCATGGCTAGATTAATACAGTGAACCACTCTATGCACTTGCTGTACTGTAGAATGCTCTTTGCGGAAACCAAATTGGTGGAGTGGTATCCATTCTTCTGTTTCTGGGTCAGATTCGATCCTTTGTAGCAATAGTCTTTCGAGAATTTTAGACACCACAGGTAACAGGCTTATGGGCCTGTATGATGAGACTTCGTTTGGGTTTTTCCCTTGTTTTGGAATTAGTATAATTTCTGCGGTTTTTAGCAGTTTTGGCCAATAATTTAAGCGTATGATGGCATTAAATATGAGAGTAATGTACACAATTCCTTTTCTAGGGAGTTCCTTAATCATTGTTGGGGTTAATTTGTCTATACCCGGTGCTTTTCTTGTATTTAAGTATTTGATTTCTCGTTGGACTTCATTCACAGTTAGTGGTCTTATTGGTGGTATATGCATTGGAATGTTATTTATGTCTCTTTCCAATTCGTTATCTGGTTGATCATCGTTTGGAGTAAATACCTGTGCTAGATGTTCGGCAAATAATTGAGTTTTTTCATCGTCGTCTCTGGCCCATTGTATTAAAACCCAAGAGAAGAAGAAAAAGAAGAAAACTAAATTTGAAAAGGGAGAATTAGTTATTATAAAAGCTTTAAGAACACCTAAAAAAGGAGAAGAACAGTGTGCAAAATTGTGTCTCCCATTTGAAGGTCCATACCAAGTGGATACGGAAAATGCACAAAATAGTTATAGATTAGTCTATCCTGGAACGGAAATGCTAAGGGGTATTTTTAATATTGAAGCAATATATAAATTTCATTATTAGTAAATAAAAAGGAGGAATAGATAATATTATGTTGCTAATTTATAAATAGTTAGATTTAGTGTAGATATATGATAGGTATTAGAGATATAATAATAGATTGGGAAATTAATCGTCGTATTCAAAGAACATAATGAAAGAAGGATAATACACAAATTTAGATTTGCCTCCAGAAAAAAAAGAATTAATTTTAAATTGGAAATTTAAATGTGAAGAAGATCTCAAGGTATTGAGAACTCTTAAAATTTAAATTTGAGGGGATTTGAGCATAATTCAAGAACACAGAAACTAAAATAATATAACTCATATCAGCATACTACACAGAATTATATAAACCAGTATCGGTTAATGAAAATATTTCCAATATACAGAAGATTTAATGCAGTATTTAAAAAAAACTGTATATGTCTTACATGTACAAAATATTCTGGAGCATATATACATCACCTGTTAAGTGTTAGAGAATTATTAGCACCTATTTTGATCAGGATACATAATATCTATTACCTTATAATAGTAAAATATATATATATATATATATATATATATATATATATATAGAAGAGATAGTTCTTCACTACTTAGATGGAAGTATATTTGAAATTCTCACTCTCACAAATATATTGAAGTTTGGAACATTTGATTCAATATCATTAATATGATACCAAAAGAATTTATTGATGAAGTAATCTATTCATAATGGAATACAATATATGAGCAATAGTAATAAGAAATTTGAATAAAAAGGATAAAACTTACCTTTAAACACAGTAGTTCATTTAAGAAGCATATCGACAATCCATTGTAAGTAATAAATAACAAGTTATAAATCAAAATTCCTTAATTAAAAGAAACATGTAATCCATATTCTAAAAATATTCATTGAACATTAATAATAGTTACAATAAATAAACATGTAATAACTTAATTATTCAACATTTAGAGAGTTTTGGTTATATATATCAAATAATGTCAGAAATGTCAAAAAAATCATTTTATAAATTGACTGGAATAAGGTTATAAATTGAAAAAGAAGCAGAACCATAGAAATCTATATTTATTGAGTCAAGAAAGATGTGAATTTTATGGTTTGTAATTATATATTAGGAATTAGAAAATGAATCTGAAATCAAGAAATTTATGATTTCGGATAGCAACGGAAAATAAAAGAAGGCGGGTTGGTTGTTGATTTTTGAATAATGATGGAAGTCGGAGATTAGAAAACTTAGATGGCTGAAGAATTTAAAAAGAGAGAATTAAGTTATTGTACAAAGAAGTGAGTTATTCCCTATATTAATTCGAAATAGCTAGTATAAGGATATTAAAATCATAATTTCTACGAAGATATATACAATATATAAAAAATACATGTTACTGGAGGCTATGGTACAAATGAAAGAGTCATTTCAATTTGAATAATTAGTTGATGTGGTACGGAATCGTAATGTAAAGTACCTGAAAAAGATATTAAGCATTGATTGGGAATTCGAAGCTGGAGAATAATAGAAATTACAAACACATGTTACCTGTAACAAGAAATCTAGTAAAAAAAAACATCTCCATCTGGACGACATATTTATGCATGACATGGCTTTTTAACAGACAGAATTTCAAGAAAGGAATATTCGTGGTTGAGAGGTTAGTGTTTCTTTTTATCTTTGTTGGTACCAACATTCGGGTTAGAGATGTACATTTATAATAAAAAAAAAGAAAGGTAATAACATAGACTTGAGTACTTACCATTTATATTTAACAAATATTTTATTGTTTGACATTTCAATATTATATTAGTATTTAAGATAGTTCATCACTTACTTTAAATTTATAATACATAATTCTTGATCAATATAATATAGTTGTTGTATTAAAGGTATTCTTGAAACTATTGTTTATGTTCAGATAAATATTACTTCAACTGATATGAGTGACAGTTGGAATCGATTATTCTACTGATAATTTCCATCTATTTTAATTGCGAGACAAAATCGATTGCTATATTGAAAGTTTCTATACATAGGCGCACCAATATTATAAAAAATATAATATCAGTTATTTGAATGATTCATATATATGTAAAATATTGTAGATATAGAGTTAAAATCACTTCCAGATCCCAAAGAGTAGTAAGAGTTTCTCATGCTCTCCACATAAATATATAAATACATAAAAAATTTTCTTTACTTCATTACTGAGCTAGCTATACTAGAGTTGAATATATTAAATTGATAATATAACAATTATAGTGGTATTGTCGGCAAAGTATACAACTATAACAATCCATTATAATATATATATATATATATATATATATATATATATATATATATATATATATATATTCTAATGGATAATTATCCTACAACAAGATTGAATAAAATTCAATATGTAATATTAGGTTTTACTGAAATATAAATAACCTAGATATCAAATCCACTTCGGAAGACATCAATGATGTATATAATTATTCCATATGAGTTCATTATGAGATAGATAATGTTCATTTCTTTAACTATGATATCCATAGGTAAATTACAAACACTCAACTGCACAAGAATTTTAGATGTTAACTTTAAATGCAGTGAAAAGAAGGTAAACGATAAAATGATCACCCTGTACTTTCAAAAGATAGTTGAATCATGACTATGCAGGAGAACTTGAGTTCAATACCCAGTTACAAGTATAAGAATTTGTAGAATATCTAGGGCTACTTTAAACTACACTATAATATTGTTTATGTAACACAACATGTGACATAAATAGCAAACTTTGCATGAAATTTTCAAATCAACAATTCTAGATAACTATTCACTATGGAAACATTTACTAAGGACATCAAACTAACAATCTCATAACATGAGACAACTCATGGTGCCCCATATTAATTGTGAGAAGTGAATATAAAGCATTCCAGATGGAATTTAAAATTTTTTTATAAATTGTCTCAGTATTCTTATCTTAGATAAGGCCATTAGTTTTTAGTTAGTTTAATAGATATTAGGGAGTGTAGTAAACAAGCTGTTGGTAGATTGGAGTGTTAAAACTGCCAGACCAAGACACGAGTTAAGAATAAAGACATGTTCATACGAACAACGTTAAACAGACTATAAATGTAATAAAACACAATTTCAAGAAAAATGATTAGATTTAATAGTTTAATTTGTTTCTAGACAATGTTTTTCAGTGTTTATAAGAATGTTTTAAACCATTTTAGGAAATTTTACACATTTTATGGAAAATATTTGAGGTTAAAATAACAAATTTAAGCCCAAATTTGACATAATTGTCAGGTTTAGTCTCTCTTTGGCGTTTGTAGCGTAAGCCTCGCAAGAATTTTGTCTGACGTTCATTTGTTTCTGAAATCAAAGCTACTAGAAATTGTAATTAAAACAACTTTGACAGAAAGTTGATGTAGGAAGCTGACAGATATAAAATAAAGAGAGAAGACTCAAAGATACGCAGTAAATGGTCAAATAAATTGTACTTACCTGGAAGTTTAATTCCCTTAGCAGAAATTTGAGATTATGTGGTGCCTGATCTATAAGTTTTCTATTTCTTTCTTAATGGAAATTGGAGATTATATTCACGATTTTGTCATCTCTGGAGCACAGCACAGTTGGAACAATAAGTATAAATAGCTCAATTTTCTATTTGTGTACCGGAAACTTGTAAGTTTGAATTTTGATAACCTGAAATCGAGATATTCGTTCAATGTTTTTCTCTGTTTATAACTATAAATGCATGACTTGTTAGTTTACTAGAAACTAGAACTTACCTTTAATGACTTTCTTTTTGATTCATCTTGGCATTTAATAATATTCTTTGTTTGATAATTTGGTATCATAACTGCCTAATTTTACTGAAGAAGTAACTTTAACCAAACTTTTGAGTGTTTTTATCACCTGTGTCATAGATCTCATATTATGTCAACTTGACTTCGAAACCATAGATAAATTGAAACGTCTATGAAAAAAAAGTTGTTTCAAATGTATTGAATTTGTGTTTAGCATTATTTTGAGAATATTGAGACAGTTAAAAACATTTAATTACACCTACGAGTGTAAAGTTATTTAAACCTTAGATTGACTATACATAATTACATCATTCTTCAATTATGTGTGTATATTATAAAAAACTTTCATAGACATTTCATAGTACTATTTGCACCTTACTCACCCACATTTATTTAATTTTTCTTTCTTATTAAAGTATATTTTTTGAATGAATGCGTTTATTTATCCAAGGTGCATAATCATCTTAAATAGTTGTATATGCTTTCAACGCGTCTTGGTAAGTAAGTATTCACTAAGGTTTTCAAATGCAGCCACTAATGACCCTGAGAACCATAGAGAGCAACTTTTCGATTTGTCTATGCTGAGAACGCCTGTTTTTTGCCTCTAAATCAATCAGCTGGAGCGCATATAATTAATTTAAACGGAGCTCGATACAGATTCTTTCATTTAAATTAAAATAATTCTCTCAATCAACGTGTGACTCTAAAAAAATTAATAGTTCTCAAAAATCAGTAATTATTATGAAACACCAAAATGCATAATATATATATATATATATATATATATATATATATATATTATGTAAATAATCAATGAAAAGATCTTTCCATTGATTATTTGTCTATTTCCAGGGTCAGAAGGTTTAGACAGGAGAGCTATAGACGCCTCCGTGTCTCTGTTGGTTGTTGTCTTGAAAACTCGGGATCTTCCATTTGAAGGCGCAAATGTGCGTTTGGTTATCTTGTTGAAATCCGTTGTTTGTGTTTTCTCATGTTTCAATTACCATCCTTGCTCCCAAGTTGTACACCTTTTCTTGGTTATGCCGTACCGATGAAGGCTAATGAGCCAGAAACATGCATGTCTACGGTTACCACTCATTCTCTGTAACCTCTTTTGCGTGATATGCCCGCTAATTCTGTTTTTGTTATATATATATATATATATATATATATATATATATATATATATATATATATATATATATATATATTCATTGATTATTTGTCTATTTCCAGGGTCGGAAGGTTCAGACAGGAGAGCTATAGACGCCTCCGTGTCTCTGTTGGTTGTTGTCCTGAAAACTCGGGATCTTCCATTTGAAGGCACAAATGTGCGTTTGGTTATCTTGTTGAAATCCGTTGTTTGTGTTTTCTCATGTTTCAATTAACATCCATGCTCCCAAGTTGTACACCTTTTCTTGGTTATGCCGTACCGATGAAGGCTAATGAGCCAGAAACATGCATGTCTACGGTTACCACTCATTCTCTGTAACCTCTTTTGCGTGATATGCCCGCTAATTCTGTATATATATATATGTATATATATTTATATACGAGGGCAATTCAGAAACTAACCTCCGATTGGTCACAGTGCGGGTAGTGGGGGGAGTAGCGCGCCATCTGTGCATTCACACGTTCAGCAGGACAGTCGGCATCAAGCCGTAGTCGAGTGAACATCGTAACTGCGCTAGTTTAGTTTTTGTGGCAGTTTGAAATGTGTGCTGCAATAGAGAATCCCGCCAAATGTGAAGTGCGTGCTGTTATAAGGTTTTTTACAGCCAAAGGATACTCTGCAGCAGCTATTCATCGTGAGCTTTGTGCCGTGTACGGACCAAAAGTTATGAGTGAAGGAGTTGTCCGTGAATGGGTACGTTTATTTAAAAGTGGACGAGAAAACGTTCATGATGAAGAGAGGAGTGGTAGACCATCCTTGGTGACTGACGAACTCGTTCAGACAGTTGATGCAAAAGTTCGTGAAAATCGACGTTTCACAATGGCGAAGTTGTCTACTGATTTTCCACAGATTTCTAAGACTCTTTTGTACGAGATAGTGACAGCAAGATTGGGTTACCGTAAGTTCTGTGCACGATGGGTGCCCAAAATTCTTACCCACCACCACAAAAGTCAAAGAATGGCCTCTGCATTAGACTTTCTGTCACGTTATGAGGACGAAGGAGAACCATTGTTAAACAGAATCGTGACCGGTGACGAAACCTGGATTAAGTACGTGAACCCTGAGACAAAAGAACAATCAAAGATGTGGGCACATTCAGATTCGCCTACCAAACCAAAAAAAGCCCGGCAAGTTTTTTCTGCCAGAAAACTGATGGCAACGGTGTTTTGGGATGCCAAAGGGGTGTTGTTGGTTGAATTCATGGAACGTGGGTCGACCATTAATCAAGACGTGTACTGTGAAACACTAAAAACATTACGACGGGCTATACAGAACAAACGCCGTGGTATGCTGACTTCCGGTATCGTTTTTTTTGCACGATAACGCCCGTCCTCACTCTGCTCGCAGAACAACAGCCCTTCTTGAGTCCTTCAAGTGGGACGTTTTCAACCATCCACCTTACAGCCCAGATCTGGCGCCAAGCGATTATCACCTCTTCATGCATATGAAGAAATGGCTCGGGTCCCAGCGGTTTGATGACGACGAAGAGCTCAAAGATGCGGTCACAGGCTGGCTCAAGGCACAAGCGGGTGATTTTTATGCAGAAGGAGTTTCAAAGCTTGTGAAGAGATACGATAAGTGCCTCAATCGTTATGGAGACTATGTCGAAAAATTGTGCAAAGATGTAGTTGTAAGATGTATATATTAAAATATTTTTACTTAACTTGGTGTATTTTTTTCAATCAACCGGAGGTTAGTTTCTGAATTGCCCTCGTATTTATATATATATATATATATATATATATATATATATATATATATATATATATTTATATATATACTGTTGCAGGCTAATGTGAACTCCGTTATACCTGTAGTCCAATTTGGGCTCCTAGCGTATATTTCATGTATACCACTATATAAGTTGACGTCATAGTGGGATCCCTTATATGTAGCGGTTACAGTAGGCTCCGTTGGTGTATATTTCCATACTTCAAAAGCAAGGTAGGCTCCGTATATGATACATTTCAGGTAATATGGACTCCTTGCGGCGTTGCCATATATACTATCGGCCAGTTTATACATACAATCAAAAGAATAATTGCCAGTTCGGTATTGACATTGTATAAAACGATTGCAATCGGCTTTCTTCGTAAGAAATTTTAATCTGAGACTGAAATTGTTAATTTGAAACAACAACTATGAGAAATAAAAAATATAAATTACAAACAATTGACTTATATTAAAGAAACTGAGATTGATTATAACATGAAAGAGTGAATACGTAATAAAACCTATGAATTAGCATATTTGCATATCATATAAAATCCTGTTGACAAAAATAAGCTCACTAGTCGAGCTTATATTATATATTTTTATGGAAATATACATTTACATTTTTGACTGATGCATTTACAAGAATATGCTACCTTCTCCCTCCCATTTTATGCACACCTAATTTATTTTGTATTCATAGTTGATTCGAATAAGGACCCTGCAATTTTTATGAAAAGTGGCGACTGGTATCTTTCTCTGAAAACTTGATATGCATTTGTACTCGATCCAGTTACTTAAATTGCTGATAGGCTCAACTTAGTTCTGGTTAATGTTTTTGTTACTAGTTTTAGTACTCAATGAAAGTGTTGAATTCTTAGGATTTTCCTATGATCAGTTTTTGAAATATACATTTTTAAAGTCATGAACAATTAAGATTCTGTTATAATAATTCCCCGTGTAATACAATATAGAAAATATATTTTAGATACAGTTATTGCAAATCGCACAATAATATAAAAATATGCTTATTTATACAGAGTGTTTATTCCTTCTTACTAAGATCTAGGGTGTTATATCATAAATATTTGAAATGATTGTAGTCCATTGTTTCTACACCTTCCACTTTTTATATATTACGATACTTCAATTAGTGGTAAAATATAATTTTCCTCTATCACTAGAGGCATGCGGTAGGGATAAATACTTCTCTTCCACCCTACAATATCTACGCCACTATCGTAAAAATGATTTCAGCATGTTTTTTCAATACTCCGTTACTTTCAACGTAAATATTAACCTCCTGTCTCTATGCGATACAGTACGAAGTTTTCAAGTTATTCGAGATTGAATGGAATGTTTATAATACCTAATTTTATTTTATCTCTTATTCCGCAATTTATAAGTTTTAGTTGATTCCATCTCAAGTGATCTTTTCATGTTGATGTTTATCAAATTTTCACTCTAAGATGATATACACTAAAAACTATTATTTTTATTGTATCCAACTGGACGCCTCTGGTTATAGCGGAAATATGTTACCACTAAATTCAAATGTGAATGGTTTGCCAAGTACGCACAAAAATATTGGAAGGTGTCAAAACAACGGGATTAAATCGTTTTATAATATTTATAATAAAAATTTTTGGGTATCGGTAAGGAGGTATAGGTACCTCCAGTTACCATATGGACAACTCTAAATGGAACACCCCATAAAAAGCATGTACAGATGCAACATAATTTGTTAAAAGTATCTCGTGCTCGGAAGAAAAATTAAAATTCTGTTTCACTTTATCACTATAGAAATTAAATACCTTGTTAAACCTTTTGAAATGGAATGATGATATTGTTGGATATCTCCGTAAAGAAAATTGAAACTATCCTATTTGTTATTCATTTGGTAAAAAATTAAACCAATTTTGTCAAATTCTATTGAAATAAACGGGTTATAATAATTCATTCATTTTGTCCTTCCGTACACCAATTATTTGAGGATTTTTTATTTAAAATTATTTAGAATTGATTGATGATAACAAAAGAGGTATTGTTGATATTCCATAATACATAATACTTCAATTTAAATCCAATTTTCAGTAATTTCTCTATCAACGAATATCGGTTCTTCAGATACAGCCAGCCGTCCTATCTTAGTTGTAGACTCGATATGGAAAAGTTTTAAGAAGTGAAATATTTTGTTTTCCATTGGATATTTTATCAATGTATTTAATTCTGACCAGCTTTGTAATAGCAGATTTTATATGGCACTTTAATCTTCCACAAAAATAATACTTTTTCGAAAACATTGTGGATGTGTTATATGATGGCTTTTGTTTAGCTTGAAAACAATGTAAAAATGTTTCAGAAAAATTGACTTATTTTCTAAAAGTAATAATATAAACATTATTTGTCATCATACACTTTGTAAAAATACTTACAATCTGAAACCCGATTTAAAGCCAAATTTAATATTCTCTTAAATCGAAACGTCATCGTGGACATTCTTACAAAATACAGATAACAATTATCAATTATACAATAATTGTTTATAACCACGTGCCTTGTACAGTACATCTTTGTACCCGAAATAACTGCTATATATACTGAAAAGATATCGCGCCGTTTTATACAAAGAGGCGTCCATTTTTTGGGACTTTGGTATGTTATATTCACCCTAGTTTGCTAGAAATGGAGTAGTGAAGTTAAAGAAAGTACACAGTTTTGGAG
Organism: Galeruca laticollis; assembly: GCA_963921935.1. NCBI lineage: Eukaryota > Metazoa > Arthropoda > Insecta > Coleoptera > Chrysomelidae > Galeruca > Galeruca laticollis. The sequence goes on along the minus strand of OY998176.1, from coordinate 198,523,970 downwards.
TTTTTCAAACTTACGAGCTGAACTAAATTTATGTTGCGCACACACTACTACATGTGTGGATATGTATAATTGCAAAAATTTATCTAACATCACAATAATATATAATAATAAACTTCCACTTTGTTTCGTTTTAAATATTGAAATTGTTTGAATTAAAAAAAAACGAATTTTTTGCAGCAAGATAAGTAACATATCAGCATAATATTTAATTTGACGATCTACGTCGATGAAGTCGCGGGTACAAGCTAATGAGTCTACATATTTGTGCTGCTTCCCTTATGTTCGGCGGGGTAACATTCATTTCACCGTCTGATTCGTCTTTCATATTAAATTTTCTGGTAATTTTAATTCAGTATAGTAATTAAAATACTAGCTATCATCTGTATTGTAATCGCTGGAACTCGCCCTGCCACGGCCTGTCTGGGATTTGTTGATTATCAATACTTATTATTGACTAGTGAATAATGAACGTCATCATTCTCAGGAAGCTCCACACGTAAAATGTAAACATTATCAATTATCAAACAGCCGTGGACAAATTTTATTATGATATGACAATTTAATTACTGCCAAAATTGTCAGAATAATTTGAAGTTATATTCAACGTTTCCAAATGAAAGTTACTATTTCTGTAGTCGCTAATAGTTGCGCAAGTGCAATAGTCGCTATAAATTATTTCCGATTGGTTTGTTTTGAAATTTATGAAATTTCATTGGTCAATGGACTGTTATATTAATAGTTAATTTATCAAAGCCCTCGAGCGGATGCTCTCGATTTTTAATTAGATTAGTAATCCCAAAACTATGTCGAATCAACAAAAACAGAAGAGTGTTTATCGCGATCATGCTATAATTTGGATGCTTACCTTCAGAAATAAATAATTTGTTCTTAGTATTTCCCATTTTAAGAATCAGTGTAGCGAAGCATGATAAGTTTTTAGCTCTTAAAATGTACTGGGGCTGAACAAGTATAATGTTTGTTATGATATTTATAAACAACTTGAATTTTTGTTGTGTTTGGACACTTGAAATTCTCATAATTTCATGACGCCAACTTAAAATGCTAGCATGAAAATTATATGAAGAAAACGAAAATCGCGTAAAAGAATTTTGATGTTTACATCATATGTGTACAAGAAATAAAAGCTAGAATTGGAAAAAAACTCTAGCTCAGTTAGGACGCGAACTAGATTTATTTAGTAAATAATTTTTGGTATCGTGTATGTATGAATGTTTACTGGGGTGACACTCACTGAGACCTAAGAGATATATTGTGCCTCCTTTTTCCTACTTAGTTCCTGAGGAAAGTCTGAGAAACTAGAGTATTTCCTTCAGTCCTATTTTCTAGAAAATTTTCAGAATATCCGAAGGCTTCAGCTCAGGAAATTGTCCCTCTTCTTTGTTATAGTCTAACAGTCTCTATATGTAATTAACGTAATAGGGTAATATTTGGTTATATTCATTCAGTCTATCTTGCCATAAAATTAAAGCCGGTAGATATAATCTATAAACATAATGAAAAAAAAACAAAAATCTATATGTCAAATTGAACTCAAACGTAAATAGGAACAAAAAGGCAATGAAATAAACATCGCGATTACTCAGCCATTTTTAAATTCAAGAAGAACTTATCTATTAAATCAGTAAAATTATAATACGAAAAAGTAGATTATTAATTTCACACTTTCTATATTCAATATAATAAAAATTGTTATAAACTCGAGTCAATAAGATCTACAATGTAATTGAAACGTTTTAAATATTTTTATTAATATTACTTTCAAGATTCAAAATGACAGAGTTATGTTATCCATATGAATCAATGTAATTATAATTTGCATTCATATCTAAAACAAAAAAACAGCCAACTCCAAAGCTCCCTTTACCGAATCGTTTAAAATGTCAAATTACTTGAGATCCCTTGCATGGTATACGTATCTCATTCATAAATATATGTTTAAAAGTAGACTAATAGCTTTGTTTTTCTTGAATAATACTTCAACTGTAACAAGAAATAAACGATGATGTAAGTCTTTACCAATTTATTAGAATAATACTAGAAGGAGCTCACTCTGACCACTACAGTGATGGGGTACTCAACTGCAGTGGTGCCAAAGTTATCGGATCCTACTTTGACCTAGAAATATAACATAAAATGTATATCAAGTTTTCAACATATCGCCATCTAGAAATATACACGCGCACCACAAAAATATAAAAATACACGAAAACGGCCAAAATTAGCTCCTTCTAAAAACTATGCCAAATCAATCCAGACATAAATATAAGGTAGCTGATGCTTTTTTTAGGACTTGGTAAACTGGGCTCCGTATGTCGGAGCCCATTTTACCGCGGAGCTCACTTATACCTCAGATTTAACATGGGAGGAGCCCACCTTGTATGTTAACTAAATATATATATATATATATATATATATATATATATATATATATATATTAAAGTGAAATATATCTACTAGGTTATGTTGAATCATTAACATCCATTTCCAATCTTTACTAGACTATTTGAACCGAGTACAGAGAACGGTGCACAACAACAATAGACGTGACTATGATGACTATTACAGAAACGTCAACGATAGACGAGACTTTAATAGAAGTAACAATCATAGACAAAATAATAATCACTATTACAACAATACAAATAACAATAATAACAATGATAGACGATATGACAGAAATAACGATAGGACAAATAATAACAATAACAGGTACACAAATTATCCAGATAGGAGACAACATAATAATTATAATAGAAGAGAAAGAAGAAACTCTGACGGAGACATAAGAAGGACGAATAATATAAGACGTGACACAAGAACTAACAGGACGAACAGCCTAGAAAGAAACACAACTAATCGTAACACAGACTTTAATCGAACTAATACAAATAGCAATAATCATAATAATGATAATGTTGTGGTTCCCGTGTCATCTTCTGGTACGGAACAACAGTTTTTCCACTAGAGGGTGAATATGGTAAGTTAAGTTGGTGCAGCTATGTTCACCCACGCGAATTTCTAAAGGTACAGGACCAGCTAGAACAAAATAATGAAACATTAATTTATATATACGGAACGATAGAAGGCACTAGCATAAAAATATTAATCGATACCGGGTCAGAAATATCTTCAATAAATAATAAATTTGTAAATGATTTGACAATATCAAAAGAAAATTTCGTCAAGGTGCCAAAAATAAATTTAATCGGCATAAATCAAAGAAAACTAACGACTTCAAATACTACGATAACTGTAGCATTAAGATTAAAAGAACGAGAAACTATGGTACAACTGTTAGTAGTGGAAAATATGGAATGCGAACTATTGTTAGGATCGGATATCTTATATGAAAACAAAGCAATTATTAATTATGAAGAAATGTACATAATCTTTAATAAAGAGAAAGTTGATTTTAATTATGAAGAGAAAAATGATAATTCGAGGAAGAATGAAGAGTTAGTAGAAGAAGTAGATAGATATATTAATTATAATAAGAAATTTGAAGATGATATGGAGAAGAGATATGATTATAGGCAGGAAGGAAAAATGAGTGGAGATATGATGTTGGATGGCAATGGAGAAATAAATAATAATAATAATATGCCGGAATGGAATTTGGATATAGATGGGAAAATAGAATGGAAAAATGAAGTAAAAGGAATACTGAGAGGACATAGGAATTTAATTAATGAGGAATCTCGAATTGCAAGAAATTATGTACATAAAATTGAAATGAAAGAAAATCAACAATTCCAACAGCGAAGTTATCCGATACCCTACAAATATCAAGAAGATGTAAAGAAAACTGTAAATAAATTATTAGAAGATAGAATTATAGAACATAGTACTACCTCGTATATCAATCCAAGTGTTATAGTGAAGAAGAAGGATGGAGATTTAAGGATTTGCCTTGATGCACGAAATTTAAATAAATGTACAATGCCCGAGTATGAATCGCCTTTAACTATCGAATCGATATTAGGAAAGATAAGTAAAGTTAAAGTTTTTTCTAAGCTAGATTTGAAGCACAGCTTCTGGCTGATACCACTACATCCGGAAAGCAGGAAGTATGTAGGATTCAAGATTAATGGAGAAGTAAACATTTAAAAAAGGGTGACTTGGTAATAATAAAAGTATTAAGAGTACCTAATCATAAAAAAGGAATATGTTCTAAGTTACAGTTACCTTATGAAGGTCCTTATTTAGTAGAAACCAGTCATGGTATAAATAGTTATAAGTTGATACATCCTGACACTCATCGAGAACGTGGAGTTTTTCATATAAACCAGCTGCATCAATTTAACACCAACCAGTCGTAACTAAAATTTAAGAAACAATAGAATTAGAAATATTATTTACGTAATCAAGTATAAATTAATTTAATTTAGTCAATCTTAACTAAGAATTAGAAATAGTGGAATTAAAATTTATTAATAGACTAAGCATAAGTTAATCATGAGAATTTAAAGATTTCTTCATGAAATTAAGAAAGAATTAAACTGGGGAATTAATTAAATAAGTAATATATAATTATGAAATCAAAGAAAAAAATCAAGGTAAACTTCTATAGAATATTCTTGTCGAATCAAGAATAATTCTATAGAATTTTAGGGAATGTTAAAGTGAAATATATCTACTAGGTTATGTTGAATCATTAACATCACTCAGAAATGTGAATCTAAGTAATAGTAGTAGTGAATATTCGATAAAAGGAAATAATCCATAAAAAACATAGCTTAAATATGACAAGAAATATTTACAAATAGAATACAATTGATAAAATTATATAGAAGATTACTATTTAATTTTGTAACTATTTTTCTTTAAAAATATAATTCAAGATATTGAAAATACAATAGTAACAAGTAAATTACGTCAAACATAAATTTTATACATAACTATGATCATCACTGTATATGGTATCACATGAATTTTGAAATAAAATTCAATTATTATAATTTAATATTTTGTAGACACTTTCAGAAACCCTGTATATTGCATAAACTATTCAATTATTTGTATAAAACTTCAAGGTCAAATATCAACGCGAAATAACGTTCTGTTATTAGTTCGAATAGAGTATTTCGGAGTGACAGTGGAAGTGCATGAAAACAAAGTGAATTTGTCTACTATAACGCAGAAACAGATATTTTTATTCAATAACAACGATGTTTATTTATCAACAAATGAACGATGGAAAACAAAAGTAAAAAACATTGGAAGGTTGTTGATTTTGAGCTTGGGAGAGGCGGTGTAAATTTGATAAATGGAGGACGTGTTGAATTTATTTCCTCCAAATTTTATAAAAAACTATAATAATTTAAAATATATCAAGTAAAAAGTTAACCAAAGTGTTTAGTGAAGTTTTGAACAATAAACTAACAAAAATTTATCACTCGTAAATAAATAAATAAGTGTAAAAATGGTGATAGCGTCTAGATATGGTAAGATGAACAATTACCTTTATTAATATAATCTTCGATAACTTTTCACATATCTTGTTGTGGATAAGATATTTCTACTGATGAAATAATTCACATCACATCATTTTCCACATCTGAATTTCGCTTATTCGATCATAGGCGATCGTTTTTCTCCGATGCACCACATTCAGGGTCAAGAAGAACCAACCATAAACTCTATTACTCATGTATATAGTGTATTTCTCCTATAAAACATTTTTGATATATTTATATGTTAGGTTATATTGTTTGGTATCTATTAATTAGTAAAAATATTAGTATTAGATAGTCAATCTCTACTAAATATCGGACACAGAACACTAAACACATATTAAAAAAATTAATACTCACCAAATTCTCACATTGAATTATGATAATACATCCCAAACACTTTGCTTTTTCTTTCATTTTGTAAACTAAATAATAATCATCACAGAGTACCACAACACACAACGCCAAGGTTAATTATAGCGAGAGTAGAGGTTGAGTCGTTGTGAATGCATTCAGAACTTTTAGTAAAATAAGTAATCAAGCGAAACTTACTTGATACGTTGGAATTCAATAATATTAATAATTTATGAAAAGCGTTTTTGTGCGAATATTTGCGTCAATAATATTCTATTGAATTTAATATGAATTATAAACTTTTAACTCATAATAATTTCGTTATTTGCATAAATATGTTCAATTAAAATCATTTGTCTATGTTCGTCTTGCGTTTCTTTGATATCTTACCTACAGTTTCCTGTTGCTGACAATCGCCAAGTGCCGAATCTCATCCCTGAGATACAGTGTTAAAAGTTAAACAAATCTATAATATTTTCTAATTTGTGTAGTATCTTTGAATTGGGAATTCGCAGAAAGCGAACCAATTCTGGCGCCCATACAATCCATACAATCATTATTAATAAATATATAATAAAATTAATTAAAAATATACAATAAAATAGCTCCCAACGTAGAGGCATTATTTATAATAATACTCAATAATATATATATATTATATATATATATATATATATATATATATATATATATATATATATAACCTATGTAACGGGGGGTGATTTTGGCATCAGGGAACACCAAAACGAAAAACTGAATTGAAGTCGCGTCATGCTACTCTCTACAATAGCCCTATTTCATTCTGAAATAAGCCTAAAAACCTTGGATAACATTGGGACTAGTACAGTCAATAAAAAAACGAGATCGATTATATAAAGACTATATGAAATACAAATAAAAAATAGAGATAATTACGTACAGAAATTGCTTAAATAAATTATAGAAAACAATAAAATCCAACTATTTTATACTTGAAATAATAAAATCAGGTAACTCATCAAAGAAAATGTGGAATGTGATTAATAAATTTAGTAACATATTTAAGGAACAAAATCATTCAATAAAGAAATTAATCCTGGAAAACAATACTGAAATCACTGATAAATATGAAATATCAAACAAAATGAATTCTTATTTTGCCAATATTGGAAGAAACCTGAGTAAAAATTATATGCAAATTGGGGAACGTCAACAAATGTACACTGTCGATCAATCTTTATTTTTAACACCACGAAAACCTGCAGAAGTATATGCATTGTGTTTATCTTTGAAAGGCAATAAAGCTTCAGGTCCTGACAATATAAAAAATGAGTAGATTAAATCAACAGCAAACTGTATCTCTACACCATTGTGTGAAATACCTCAAAACTTCAAAAATACGGTGATTAAACCGGTATATAAAGGTAGAAAAAGACTGAAATGGCGAATTATAGACCTATATCGCTAACCTCAGTTTTTGCAAAACTTCTTGGGAAAGAAGTTAATTTAAGGACGGTTGGTCTCATATTTAGATACGTTTAATGTAATATCTGAGTCACAATTTGGATTTCGCGAAAAACAGGAGCACTCAAGATGCTATTACGAAGTTGATATTACGTATCTATAACGCAGTTGATAGTAACAAAAACTGTTTGGGTGTATTTATTGATCTAGCAAAGACCTTTGACACACTATGTCATGATATTTTGCTGAAAAAACTTGAACATTTGGAAATTATAGGCGTGGCTCTAGATTTGTTCAAAAATTTACTTTACAACAGAAAACAACGTGTTATGCTGGATGGTTTCATAAGCTCAGAAGAGACGGCTACGTGTGGAGTTCCACAGGGTACCGTTCTTGGTCCAATTTTCTTTTTAATTTTTAATAACCCATCATTACAAATGACTACCACGGGGGAATGTATTTCGTTTACCGATGACACTGTCTTGTTGTATACGGCCGATTATTGGAGTCAAGTCAAAGAAATAGCAAAAAGGGACCTAAAAAATATTTCAAGTTGGTTTAGGACGAATTTACTTACTGTTAATGTTACTAAAACTAAAGTTATATGTTTTACTTCATAGAAGCAGGCAGTACCAAACCGTTCTATAGAAATTGAAAATAAAATTGCACAGTTGGTATCATCAGTAAAGTACTTGGGTATATTTTTGGATTCTCATTTAAAATGCCCACTAAATAAGAATTATAACAAGTCTTTTTTGTGATGTTCTTTTTAGAGACTTTCGTGATGTTTATTTAAAACGTTATTAAGATATCTCCTAGATGTCTTAATTCTATAACCAGCTCTATTAACATCCATGTCATGTAAATAAAACATATTTTTGATGTACACAGTAATACTTGAATTTGCAGTTACATACACATCCTATGAACTTCTTTTTAGTAACTTCCTATAGGAAACATTCATACGATGTTAATTTGTATACTTCTCAGTAATGTCACATACAGAACGTTACTTTAATATTACAAATTAACATGTTTCTAAGATGATCACATGTTGCAGTTACTTTTCCATCTTTCGAAATAATTTTTAGTAACATCCTACTATCACGTCTAAACGATGTTAGTTCATAAAACTCTCAGTAATATCTCATATTAAACATCACAGTAACATGAAAAAAAGAAGAAAACAGAAGAGGAACTGACGAACGAAACAAACAGTAGTTATCTGTGGAATCAAATGACGAGCATGAAATGGCGGATGGTTTTCAGTTATGTGTTATATTTTATTTCCAGGAAGCAGTTATTTTGCAAGTAGTACTTGAATAAAGTGGTCTTCGTTTTCGTTAGTTCCTACTTAGCTACAGTTTCTATACTTAGTTATAATTCTTGTGATAATGGACGAACAATTGTTATCGGTAAGTACATATTCCAAAGTCATAATTATTAAAACTTAATACTCATTCAATACTGTAATCGGCTATTATACATTGAAATTCCAGGTGGCGGAATTGTACACTAACATTATATAATAGAGTTTACAAAATAAGGGGTTTTTCAATTTTTAAAATAATTTAGTTAGTAAGTATATTTTAAAAACGATTCACAATGTTTCAAATCCTAGATTAGCATTATACCCTACAAAAAACTTAATATTGCCATAGGGTAGATATTATTATTAATAATAAAATATGCTCACATGTTGGCAGATATTTGAACCTAGAAGAAAATATTTTCAATGTTCAAGATGTTTTGAAAGCTACTTACACAAATAAAATAAAAAACAAATAGTTGGTAATTATGTAATGAAAGGGGAGTAACTATTTCAGATAGTCTGATACAAACATTGTATTGAACAGTACAAAAAATATTGAATCGAGTATCTCTAGTTCTAGTTTTTGTAGTAGTAGTCTTAGCCATCAGTATAGTTTTGCAGGTTCAGAAAATTTTAACATTATTACTAACAATTCTTGTGAACAATTAGAGAGTGTTTAAGACTTTAAAAACAGAAATTTCTGTTAAAAAGCTCATTTCCATTTGAAAATTCACTGAATACAATAAATAAGCTGTAGTTTTCCCTTACAATGGTAACTATATTAATCTAGTTGAAGAATATGTAACTTCTGATACTGAATGCTCCAGTCAACAAACAGCATTCAATTATTTATTATTGTAGAAACACAACTATTGGAAACAATTAATTATAAACTCATTTAACTTGATAATGTGTTCATATCTCTTCTTCATGAGTAGTTTTTTTTGTATACAGTGTATTAATAATGCTTAGTTTTCATCAAGTAACATTTCCACAATGTTAATATAAAATTTGTTCCAGGATGAAAATAACAAGATGAGAATAGTATATTATTTTATACAGAAAAGAAGTATGAATTTTCATAGCACGCCTGGATTTACCTGCCAACTGGAGTGAGGCATGTAATAGAAGTTAAATCATGAAAAGTCACTTCTCGAAATAAAATATGTTATTATTCCTTTGAAGAACCCCGCATGTATCTCATGGAAAGTGGGTCCCAATCAATTGGCTGAAAATCAAGTTTGATGTAGTTTATGATGATCGATTAAAGGTCTCCATGGGCACAATTTGATCTAAAGTAATTGTTTTATTAGTTGTTGTTCAGAGAACACCTTTAAATGTTTCACAGATAAGGATTTTGACGTGTACGTTATGGAATGGTTGAGGCACTCGAAACAGCCACTTTTGTGTGAGAAAAAGTAACCGTAAGTAAACGATAGAATTTTCTTTAATCAGATTGGATTCCTGTTGATGTAACGTACCGTTTCATTGAATCTTTATGGTGTAAAATTTTTATTAGTTCTAATATAATAAAAAGCTATTCTAATAAATTTTTTGTAAACTAGCTGTAATGTATGTGTTTCCGTTAAACTTTATTAATTCAGTTTCAAACTATGTTACGTTGTGGTAACTACGGATTGATATACCCTTTTTTATTTCTTGCTTTCACTAAATGTGTTCAATAGTTTCCACTTTCCAGACTTGTTATGTAATATGCTTACACAATTTTATTTTTTTTAGGTTGGATTCCTGGACACGATATTTTCTTTCTAATTTTGTACCTGTTTTTTCAAATTCACTGTACTGTTCATTAATAGTGAATAAACGTTTTTAATCCTTTATTGCTTTTTTCGCTATTTTATATTAAATGTACAGGATGAACAACTAAGAACGACTGTAGGCCACATCTCAGGAAAGAATCATGGTACGACTTTCAAAAAAATTACCTTTAGGTAAGCGATCCTGAAAAATTGCTGGAAAATATTATGCAGTCTCTAAAATATCCGCTAGGGGTAGAATGAACACTCGAAAACATAATACTCCAAAAAAACATACTAAAGGTGTTCTGAAAATACAATTTTTGAAATCTTGATGAGATTATGAAAAAATTTAATTAAGGAGATTTTTTGCCATTATTCTTCGAATAATGGGTGGGGAAGGTTCAAACTTATGAACAAATGTATAATTTTTTCGTTTTTCAACCGATATTAATAATTTTTGCTGCATTTAATAGAGTTTTTCTGTTTAATCAGATTTCTTTTTAATTTTTATATATGATATTGTAAATCTTATATGTTAGAATAGATTCCTACTTTTTAACCCCTTTTCATCAGAATTTAAAAAATGCCTCATTACATTTGAAATCTCCGAGAAAAATGGGAAAATTGTCGACTTTTTCACATAGCGTTGACAAAATTGTTCAATTTTGTTATTTTTGTTAAACATTCCTTATTAAAGATTAAAGAGAAAAAACTCTTTTAAATGACGCCAAAAACATGGATATCGATTAAAAAAAAGTGTTACGATATTTGTTTTTTGGGTTGAACCTTCCCCCACCCCTTACTTAAAGAATAAGGACAAAAAGTCCCTAATTAAATTTTGTCATAATCTCAACAATATATCAAAAATTATATTTCTAGGATACCTTTAGTATGTCTTTTTTGGAGATAATCACAGTATTATGTTTTTAAGTGTTCATTCCACCCCATAGCAGATATTTTAGGAACTAAATTATATTTTCCAGCTATTTTTCAGGGTCATTTTCCTGAAGGTATTTTTTTAGAGTTCTTAGTTGTTCACCCTGTATTTGCTGATTAGGCACAGAAACATATATGGGATGTCATCTAGAATGTTTGAGGTATATTATTTAGAGGTTTATGTAATGTCCATACAACATCTACGAGAATACACTGTATTGTTTTTGAAATGTCGCATTTAGTTCATTGAAAAGATGTTATTTTTTAGACATTGCATTAACATTGGCAAATGTTAAACGACATTTCAGAATGTAACAGAAATGTTGTTTTTAGTTCGTTATAAAGACTTCCTTTTGAGGAAGTTCTAGTAACATTACAGTAATGTAAAAAGGGAACGCTTTAACATCGCTGAGAAGTTAAGTTCAAACATCACAAAAGTTAACAGCCACAAGCTGGGCATAAGCGGTTGTATTGATGTGCATGTGATGAAAACAAGAGGAAAAAAAGGTGGAACACTATCACAATGTGATTTTCAATTAACATAACTGTAATATGTATTTGCATAGTGGGTGGGATGTTCATGTGGATAATTTGAAAAATAAAATTAGAACCTTATTCCATAAATTTTATTTGTGTAGCCAAATACTATCGTTGAACAAACTAAAATCAGTGTACTACGTATTGGTTGAATCTCTATTATTTTATGTTATAATAGGTTGGGGAGATATTAGGAAAATTGAAATGCAATCTGTAGAGGTAGCTCAAAAAACCATCCTAAAAGTTATGTATTTCAACCAGTAACTACAGACGACACGTCTGCGAGACACCTCTGCCCTTGAATTGTACAAGTACTCCCCACTTCGAGAACCTACGAGCATGCGACGCTATATACCGTCGAGTTAAACCGTCAGTGTTAAACCGTCTGTGTTTGTCTGTGGTAGATTGGTCCAGTTTTAAATTTTTCACGAGCGACTTTATGTTGGCTGGTGTCTGTGAGACGTAAGGTCTGTGTAAGTGTGATTTTATTTACGGTATGAAAATTTATAATAAATGATTTTCTTGTTAGCTTTTGATATGGGGGAATACAATTTACCTGGCCCTTCAAAAAGGGTGACCGACCTATATTTTGAAGAAACTGTTTTAAAATGGGCCGAAGAGGATTATTCCTGCGATTCTGCTGATGAGAACGACGACGTGGATGATGGTGACTTTATTTTGAGTGAACACGACAGTGAAAGTGAAATTGAGATGGAAGATAACGAGAACAATACTATTAGATTCATCAAATTTATCTGGCAAGGGAAGTTCAAGCGAGAATGATGACACATCAAGATATTATTACGGCAAATATCGCTTCAAGTGGTCTGCCAATCCTGCTTTTGGAAAAATACAAGAACATTGAAACATAATATTATCTTAAAGGACTCAAAACTAACGCTGCAGCAGCTTACGATGCTAAAACTAAGTGGAATATGTTGTTTACGAATGACATTTTGGAGATTAACTTGCTATGAACAAACGCAAGTATAGCGAAATTCAGCACAAAATTCAAGAAAAATACTAGCGATCTTCGCGATATGGATATTATAGAATTGAAAAGTTTTCTAGGAGCTCTTCTAATGACTTCAATATTTAAATCCAACGATGAAGATATTAGATCCATATTTGCTACCTACGGTACTGGTAGGGACATTTTTCGATGCATAACCAATTCAAATACGTTTGCAATGATTCTTGCTTGTCTCCGGTTTGATGATAAAAATACCCGCGCTGAACGAAGCAAAACAGATCCACTAGCTGTCATTTCTGAGATTTTCAATATTTTTATTAACAATTGCCAATGTGTATATTCAATTGGTACTGATGCATGGATTGATGAAATGTTGGTGTCTTTTCGAGGACGCTGTAAATTTAAGATGTACATGCCAAATAAGCCATGTAAATATGGATTGAAAGTCATGGCGTTAATTGATGCCAGAATAGGATATCTTTTAAATGCATATGTGTATACTGGCGAAGACCGTGGTGGATACACTCTCTCTGAAGAGGAAAAAATATTCCGAACCAACCCAATCAATTATCCGCCTTGCAAAACCGTTGTTTGGCACAGATAGAAATATAACGGCGGATAACTGGTTCTCCTCAATAGGAGCAGTAGCTCTTCTAAAAACCAAGAAATTGATCTACTTAGGAACATTGGAAAGAAACAAGACGGATATATCCGTCCAATTTCTTCCTAACAATAATAGAGAGGTTGGCTCTTCTATACATGGATACACAAGAAATATGACATTACTGTCTTATGTTCGAAAAAAATAAAGCTGTCGTGTTAATTTCATCGATGCATCATAATGAGTATACCGATCCTGAAACAGGGAAACCAGAAATAATACCACACTATAATTTGACAAGAGGGGGAGTGGATGCAATCGATGAAAAATGTACCGTTTACTCATGTAGCAGGAGAACTTGGCGTTGGCTAATGGCTTTATTTTACAGAATGGTTGATATCGCATCAGTGTATTCCTATGTTTTTCAAAAAAATTTTTTGGGATAATACGGAAATTTCTCGATACAATTTCATTAAACAATTGGCAATACAGTTGATTACGCCGGAGTTGAAACGTCGTTTTAGCAACCCACGTATTTCTCGAGAAATACGCATGAACATAGGGCGCATCCTACATATAAAAGAAGAAATGGAGGTTGGTGAGGAAAAGAAATTGGCGGTGAGGAAGACCTGTAGGATTTGTCCATCCAACAAAAAAAGGAGAACGGCCTATTTTTGTATTATGTGCAAGCGTCCAGTGGGTTTGGAATGTACCAGGAAATTGTGTTGAGATTGTGTTGCCTAAAAAATAAGAAAACGTATGCCCTGCAATTTTCGTTATACCATCTTTGTTAACCATGCTGTTATGATTTTTTGATTAAGTTATAAGTAAATTATATAAGTCAAATGAAATCAGTACCGGGCTTTCTTGTGTTGCAGATAATTTCAGATGAAATATATTATGTGTCAAAATTCAGACATTGTTCCTTCATTAACAAGAAAATATTCTCCTGTAAACAAACGTGTTAGTATTTAACAACTCAAATAACCTCATGTCAGTAATCCTAAAATCATGTCTGATGTATATATATATATAATATATATATATATATATATATATATATATATATATATATATATATATATATATATATATATATAATATTATTAAAAAAGCATTATATCAATTTTTAATAAAATAAAATTGTCGTCCAGGAGACGTCACGTCCGGTAAAGTGTGAATAAACTGTCACGTCTGTGGATACTGTTTATTTGTGAGGGTGTTGAGGTGTTATAATGATGGATCATTTAAAGTTGAAGAAATATAATTGATTACTTAAACATTTACAATACATAAGACGTCTATATCGAGTAAAAAACAATAGGACCATTTTTGACATTATATGACAGCGTGACAGTTGACATCAGCAGGTTTCTGGTGAACCTCATACTGAACACCTTCCCCTTAAATATTCAACCTTATCAATGGTTTGATAGGTCGACCATGACGATATCTTACAACGTCAGTACGTACATTATCAGGTAACACAGGTTCATTGTTTTCAAACAATGAGCTTACAACTATATTATGTCATCGTTAGTGTTGTTTTGCAAATTGACATCATTATTGACTATATTGGTTTTTACACATTGTTCAGGTAGCAACACAGGTTTTAAAATTTTCTCGTACAGATCAGATATAGTTGTTGAGAGCTTGATTTGGCTCGTGTTTCTTCGGACATTCCTATTACTTTTTTCTACTTGCAACCAGTATGATCGGGGTTCATTAGCATTCTCTAGTATGGTGGCTTTGTGCCATGTTTTATCTATTGAACTTTTTGTGACTACTTTATCCCCTTTTTTCAAATCTAGGGTATATCTACGGCTGGTTTTATCATATTGTCTTTTCATGTTTTATTTTTGTTTGCATAAGTATTGGTAGATATTGTTGTCAACTTTTGCTTCCAATTGTGCACTGGTAATCGGTATATGTGTTTTTAAAATCCTACTGTGTAAGATTTGAGCGGAAGATGTACCCATATTAATGATGGGAGTATTATTGTATTCTAGTACTGATTCACGATAATCAGTACCCTCATCATAAGATTTCTTTAAAATTTGTTCACCTATATAAACACTTTCTTCTGCTAGCCCATTGCTTTGATGGTAGTGTGGGCTACATGTGGAGATTGAAATATCTTTTTCTTTGTAATATTCTTTGCATTTCCTTGAAATAAAAAGTAAGTTGTCCGCTATTAATTGTTGTGGATAACCAAATCTGATAAATATATTTTGCAACGAGTCAATTACGGCTTCAGATGTTTTATTTCGTGATGGAGATATTTTTATCCAGTGTGAAAAATAATAAGTTAACACAAAATATGATTCAGCCCCAAACTCCAAGATATCCACACCCACCTTACTAAATCTGAGTTTTGGTACATTGTGAGGTAGCATGAGTTTGTAGGCATATATTTTTCACATATTTTGCATTTTCTGATATAATGATTTATAACAGAACTTAAATTCGGCCAGTACCGAGTTTGTCTGGCTTTATGGATGGTTTTATTAATTCTCAAGTGCCTCTTATGTAACAAATTTAATATATAAGTTTTCAGACTTTTGGGAACTACTACTTTATCATTAATAAAAAGTAGGCCTGCTTCAACATATAGTTCGTATCTCAAATTAATGTATGGTTTACAATTTATTGGGATTTCAGTTATTTTTGTTGGCCATCCATTATAGCAATAATCTAAAATTATTTTTAGAATTTCATCATTGGCTGTCTCTTTCCTAAATTGAGATTTTTTCTCATCAGACATCTGTTAATGCTTAGAGACAGTGTGAACCATTTCCATCATTTCATGATCAAAACTTGTACATTTCAGACTTGACCTTGATAACATATCTGCAAAATGAACTAGTTAGCCAGGAACATATTGCATATCTAAATTATATTTTAATAACTTTATTCTTAAGCGTTGTAAACGAACAGATCCGATTTAACACAAAGGTTTTTTCATGATAGAAATGATTGGTTTGTGATCCGATTGTACTATAACATTTGCTTTGTAAATAAATTCATGAAATTTTTCAGTTCCGTAGTATATCGATAACATTTCTTTCCCAGTCATACCATAGTTTAATTCATGTTCATTCATATTACGGAAGGAACACAATACTAGTTTTTAAAAACCCTCATGTTCTTGGAATAAGCAACAACCAAGGCCGTTTTTTGAGGCATCACATTGTAAAATGATTTTCTTATTTGGATCAAACGAGACTAAAGGCGGTGCTGTACTAGTTAGGTACATGTTTCAAATCTTCGAATGCCTTTTGATGTACCGAAAGCCACTGAAATTTTATGCTTTCTTTTAACAGTTCACAAAGAGGTTTCACAGCTTCAGCCATATTTGGTATATATCTCCTAACATAATTGAATGACCCTATTATTCTTTGAAGCTCATTTTTCTCTTTGGGATTACTTAATTTTTTTAAAGATTCTGTTCTTTCAGAAAAAAATTGGCCCATAAACTTAACCCGTGGTTGACAGAATTGTATTTTTTCTTTATTAAACTTAACATTAACTTTTTTAGCCCTGTTTAGTACCTTTTGTAATCTTTTATCATGTTCTTCTTTATTTTTCCCGGAAATTATCATGTCATCATGACATATTATTACATTTGCAATAGCCCCAAAATATTTTTCTAATTCCTCCTCAAATATATCTCGACAGTTTGCTAATCCATATAGTAGTACCATATATTTGTAAGTACCAAAAGGCGTTGAAAAGCAACATCTTCATGTTGACTCCTCGTCGAGTCTTACTTGATGATATCCTTCTGATAGATCAAGAACAGTAAATATACTTTTAACGCATAGTTTTCAGCCTATTTCATCAATATTTAAATTTAACCGCGGCATTATTACTATGTGTTTATTCAAGTCTGAGGGGTCCAAACATACCCTAATTTTTTCGTTACTTTCTTCAATAAGAACAACCCTATTTTTATTTGCATTTTCATTTATATTTTCTACTTTTGTTATAGCATTTCTACGCACTAATCTGTCTAACTCATTTTTATAAGCTTCTCGTATTGCTAATGGTACTCTTGTCGGAGGGTGACAAACAGGAGTGAAATTTTTAGATACAGTTATACTACACTTACCAGGAAATTCTCCAGAACCTGAAAACACTTCTATGTTGTGTTTTATAAATTGCTCTTTATTTAAATCAACTCTCTGTTTCTCAACAATTTTAACCCTTTTCATTAAATTTAAATGTAAGCAAGTCTGTCCTAATAAAACCTGGGTTGCTTCCTCAACTATTACAAAATCAACATAAGTATCGACATTTCTAAATTTACAATGGAGATTTTCAATACCTAAGGGTTTACTAGTTGTTCCTTCGAAAGCTTTTAATACATAGTTTGTAGGACGAACCCTGAACTGATTAATTCATGTTCATTCATATTACGGGAGGAACACAATACTAGTTTTCAAAGACTCTCATGTTCTTGGAATAAGCAACAACCAAGGCCGTTTTTTGAGGCATCACATTGTAAAATGATTTTCTTACTTGGATCAAACGAGACTAAAGGCGGTGCTGTACTAGTTACATGTTTCAAATCTTCGAATGCCTTTTGATGTACCGAAAGCCACTGAAATTCTATGCTTTCTTTTAACAGTTCACAAAGAGTTTTGCTTTAATTTTTCTATTTTCTACTAAAACTATTTCTCCCCATACATCTTTACATTTACAGTTATTAATATTTTGACATGATCATATGTTGCTTGTAACTTTACCTACAAAAATGTCGCTGGATCCATCACGGTCCTGCTCTACCTTCTCAATATTTTTAACATTACATGCAATGACAAAGTGGTTATGTTTTCCACATCTCTTACATTGTTTATTGAAAACAGGACATTGACGCGGTCCATGCTTATTTTACATATATTAACATTTACCTGTGATTGCTCCTTTTGTTCTTCTTTATATACTTCACTTCAACTTCACATCCATTACTTGAATTTGCTTGGAATTATCTATTTTGGTTTTTGCTCTGTTCACTTGTTCGACAGAAATCTATGGCTTTTGTCACTGTAAGCTTGTCAATTCTCAATAATGCTTCGCGTGTTGTTGTATCTCTAATACCCATTACAATTTCATCTCTCAGTTGTTTATCTTCAGGAGTTTGATTAGGATCTACTACATTATAATTAGACGACTTAATCAGGTGTTTGCATTCTGTTAGAAAGTGCTCAAATGACTCACCTTCTGCTTGGTACCTCTTTGAAAAATTATATCGTTCGAAGCACTCGTTCATTCTTGGGTTCACATATTTATCTAACGAATCTAACATGTATTTATAATTATCTATATTTCCACTTGAGATATTAAACGTAGACATAATTCTCGCAGCTTCTGTGTCCATAATGTTTCTTAATATGGGAAGTTTTACTTTGTCTGTGGCTTCGTGTTGCCCCGTTGCAACTAAATAATCTTAAAAGGCAGTTTTCCAGAACTTCCATTCGCTGGCTGCATTCTGTGCTTGTAAATCGAAGTCGGGCGGTAGTTTTACGGGACCTGCCCCCAATCCTAGATTTGCCATCCTTAAACTTCGGTCTGTCTATACTTTTACGTTTTTAAACTTGAACGATGTTTCCTCACAGAACTTTTTAGATATATCGCAGCGCCATGTTTAGTTGTGAGGGTGTTGAGGTGTTATAATAATGGATCATTTGGAGTTTAAGAAACATAATTGATTACTTAAACATTTACAATACATAAGACGTCTATATCGAGTAAAAAACAATAGGACCGCTTTTGACATTATATAACAGCATAACAGTTGACATCAGCAGGTTTCTGGTGAACCTCATACTTAACAGATACGGGTTGAAAAAATAACTTACTTTACTGAAAGTTTATACAGTGACCTTCAAATAATGGATACTAGACAGCTGCATGCAAAAACAATTACAATTTATTTGTTTCAAAACAAGAATTATTTTCAAAACATATTACATCCTTACCAAACAAGGGCAATTTATTCGGATAACTTGAGGATTCCTAGACCTCGGAAAGAAGTTGGAAAAAGAAGCTTCGCTTACCTTGCACCTCATATAATAAAATTCCTCATTCGAGAGTTAGAACTCATTAGAGTCGGATCGTTAAGTCGTCAATACCATAGCAAATTAAAAACGTGTTTTTTGTCATCATTAAAATGTGATAATAAAACTTGAAAAAGTGCTATTTCTCTGCAAAATTTGTAAATTTTTTTTAAATTTAGTTGTGTTGTAAATAAATAGGCCAGTCACTGAGTTACAGACTGTCTTCTGAGCTGAGATTTTCTTATATATTTCTTTTTATTTCTATTTCTAGCTATTGATTATGATTTTGGTATCCAGGATCACATCAATATGTCAAACATCCTCTCACAACCACTGCTCGCAAATACCACCACTTCTTCAACCCCCACTAAACAATCTATCTCGATAAACACAAATACCCCTTCCACACCCATAACTTATGCCGCGACTACCTCCTCCCCCAGTACCATCTCGACATCAAGCCATCATTATGCCTTCTATCCCCAACACTGTACTATTCGATTATATCGAAGCAATAGGTAACATTGTCTCTCCCAAAAACGTACACTTCGCATGGCCGCATATGTATCTATTTATCATCTACCACTCAAGTCGACGATCTTCTAAAATGGAATCAAAATATCATGTCCAATGTCATTCCTATTCGTCGGCTTATTTCCTCCACCAAAAGGATCCTTATTTCCAATGTCATTCCTTTCATTCCACATTCCGTTATTGAAAAAGCCCTGTATGACCAAGGATTAACAGTTACCTCCCCTATTTCATACGTCAAATGTGGCTCGCCTGCTGACGAATACGCACATGCCCTGAGCTTCCGCCGTGTAATTGACGTTCTGCCCTTCAGTAAGGATTTTTCACTGCAAATTCGATTCTTGCTACGCATGAAAATACATCACACAGAATATTCATTACTACTGATAAACTTGAATGCTTTCTTTGCAAGCAGGCTGGACATACCGCTGAATCATGTCCCAACACTTCCCACGACCTCCTCCCCCCTATTAAATACTTCCGTCAATCTTGAGCCCTCCACTTCATCTGACCCAGATAATACTGATACATTTTCAGACAATCACGGATTACCCTCTCCAGTGCCACTCGCTCCCTCCTCCCCTGTACCTAGCGAAAAACGACCCCGACCTAATAATAGCACTCTTGACTCTCCGCAGTCTACATCACCTTCCAATACTCCTCTTGCTAATCCCAACCCAATGCCTCCCCCAGAATTCCCAAATTCTAATTTAAAAAAATCTGCAAAAAAAAGAACCAAAACATACAAACTGGCGGAAGATGATTGTCACAATATAAGCCCCGAATCACGTTCTATCATACATAATCTTTTTGAAGAGTCTCCTAAATCCTTCTCCCTTAATAGCATCCAACTTATTGCGTTCCTCGAAAATACTTTCCGCGTCAACGACCCTCTACCGGAAGCCAATAAATTTATCTCCGACATTGCTTCCCTACTGAAAGATCTATCCTTAATTTATTCTTATATCAACGAAAGATCTTTGAAAAATCGCATTACCCGTCTGACCAGTAAAATTAGATTTAAACTTCACCCCGACCAAAACAATATCACTGACGATCCTTTTTCTGATGACGGTAATACCACTGTCTCCTATACACTATCTCAGTAAATAACCTCTTTCCCTTTTTAATTAGTACCATTCTCTCTAATTCATTGGAACTGCGATGGATTTTATCCTCGCTTAGAAAGAATTCAGAAAATCGTATCTCTCCATACCCCTGACTTTCTCTGCCTCCAGGAAACCAACTTCAAAATTGACCAACAATGCAAGCTAAAAAACTTTGGAGGTTATCATTACATCCGTACCAACTGTATGAGAGCCAGTGGTGGTACATCAATATTTCTATTTAGCGATGTATACTCATCTCATCTCCCACTAACCTCAAATCTAGAGGCAATTGCTGTAACTGCTTGGTGCCCTAATGAGCTTACCATTTGCAGTATTTACATTCCATCTGATCACCCCCTCAATGAAGAAGACTTAACCGACGTAGTATTTCAGCTCCCCCACCCATACATCCTTGTTGGTGACTTTAATGCACATTACACCATGTGGGGCTCAACTCGTGGTTGCACTAGAGGCAAAGTTATAGAAAACGTCTTAAACTCCCCCGGAACCTGCTTGTTGAATACTGGACTCAACACTCACTTTAACATTTCCTCCGGCTCCTTTTTTGCCCTTGACCTCAGCTTATGTGACCCTAAAACTGCACTTTCCCTGTCCTGGCAAGTTTCAGATGACCTTCATGATAGCAACCATTTTCATTTCATTATATCCAATCATTATAATAAGGAAACTATAACTAGAAGCTTCTGGCACTTAAAAAACGCAAATTGGTCTGAGTTTACTTCTCTCCCCCAAACTTATTCATCCTCTTCAGCTATTTCTGCAAACATCAATGATACTCTAAAAATGTTTACTGACAACATACTTGCCGCTGCAGAGACTCACATCGGTAAATCAGTCACTTCCTTTGCACAAAAAACTGTGCCTTGGTGGAATTCAGCTTGCGAAAATGCCATCCGAGAGTCCAAACATGCTCTTAACAGGTTTAGACGAAATAGAACACAAGAAAACCTTCTCCTAAACAAACAGCTCAAAGCTAAAGCTAAATTCGTAGTCGAGCAAAGCAAAAAATCCTCATGGCAAAGCTATACATCCTCGTTGAATCATAATACAATTCCCAGTCAAGTCTGGAAAAAAATTTCACCAATTCAAGGCAAGTTGCTTCCGTCAACGCTCCTTTCAGTCTAAATGAACTTAAATCTGCCTTGTTTACTTGTAAAAATTCTGCGGCCGGCCCTGATAATGTTCCTTACATCTTTCTCAAAAAACTATTCAATCCATCTCTCTCTAAGCTTCTCGAATCTAATCTGGAATAATAATCAGTTCCCTGACGCATGGCGCAAATCCATAATTATTCCAATATAAAAAGCAGAGCAATCCACCTTATCTCCCAATTCCTTCCGACCGATTTCACTCACTTGCACTACCTGAAAATGATCAATAGAAGAGTACTTTGGTTTCTTGAAAAGTACAAAATCATTCCTAATGCCCGATCCGGCTTCCGGCGTCATCGATCCACTCGCGACAACCTTGTTCTTCTCCAGACACATATCTCTGCAGCAATAAACAATCACCAGGACGTCGTTGCAACCATATTTGATATTGAAGGTGCCTTTGACTCGATATCTAGAACGGCAATACTAAATAAACTTTCTCAATATAATCTTCATGGCAACATTCTATCGTTCATTCATAATTTCCTAACTTGTAGAACCTTCAGGGTTTCCGCTAATGGCAAACTCTCCTTGCCTCACCCACAAAATGCTGGTGTCCCTCAAGGATCAGTATCAAGTTCTACTCTATTCATCCTCACAATAAACGAACTCTGTTGCAAGTTTCCTGCTCCCATAAAATATGTCCAATATGCTGATGACCTAATTGTTTATTGTCATGGTAAATCGATTTCATCCTCTTGCAAACTCCTTCAAACCGCAGTAAACCTTCTACAGGATAGATCTTCTTACCTGGGATAATCCTTATCTTAAAGTAGATCCAAACTAATCAAGTTTTCAAGAAGAACATCTTCTCCTCTACCTCACATCTTCTTTAATAATTCACCCTTACCCACTGTAAATCAATGTAAAATTCTCGGAATAACCTTCGACTCTCGTCTTAACTGGAAACACCATGTCCATGAACTCAAAGGCATCTGCTTAAAGAGATTAAACATGATAAAAACGCTCAGTTACTTTCACTGAGGTTCCGACGAAATCGTATTATTAAGAGTTTACAGAGCTCTCGTTCGTTCGAAGCTTGACTATGGTTGCTTTATTCACATGTCAGCCCCCAAATCTGTCACAGATTTGCTGAACTCTGTTCACAATACCGCTCTCCGCCTCTGCTTTGGTGCCTTCCGCTCTAGCCCTGCTGACAGTCTCCATATTGAAGCTAATGAATCACCCCTCCCCTTAAGACGACAATCCCTACTCCTTACATATGCTGCCTCAGTATCCTCCAATCCTTTCAATCCTGTTCAC
The DNA here is from genome assembly GCA_963921935.1 of Galeruca laticollis. Lineage (NCBI taxonomy): Eukaryota > Metazoa > Arthropoda > Insecta > Coleoptera > Chrysomelidae > Galeruca > Galeruca laticollis. Next base: position 198,500,446 of record OY998176.1, on the reverse strand, counting down.
ACACTTTTCACTTCAACAACTAATCTCCCTACTAGCCCTCGAACCATTTTTAAATCTCTTCCCCAATTGCTCACTCCTTTACTCAATGATACTGACCTCTCTCTGACATCCCCGCTCCTACTACCTTCTTCTCCTCCTTGGACCAAAATTATTCCTATAATCGATACCTCACTGACCATTTTTAATAAGGATGAGTCACCCACTGCACTTGTGAAGAAAGCATTCCTTGAATTACTACAAAAAAAATCTTACGATTTAACACTTTACATAAATGCTTCAAAAACTGACTCCGGAGTTGGTTGTGCAGTTACCTCGAAACATGAACTCATAGGCTCCTTTACTTTACCTTCAGTGTGTAGCGTCCATACAGGTGAGCTTCACAGCATTCTTCAGGTTTTTAAATATATATCCCTCCCCCACAAAAATATTGCAATATGCACTGATTCCCTTTCCTCCATTTTATCAATTAAATCAATCTTCACTGACCATCCAATTGTCCAGAACATACATGACATATATAAAACAGTCTCTCTCATCCGGCTACCATCTCACATTGGAATTGCTGGTAACGAAACTGCGGATCGCCACGCGAAAGAATCTGCCTCTAGCAACAATCCAAAACACATAATTCAACTCGCTTGCAACCTCAAGTTCCATTTCAAAAACGTCACGCAAGAATCTTGGCAACATCTATAGCGCAATAGTACGACAGCAGTTCATGATATCCATTAATCTACTTCTCCTCTCTCCTTTAGCTTTTTGACAAGGAGAGAGGCCGCTATAATCAGAAGAATTCGAATCAACCATACCAAACTCACACACGGTCATCTGATGTCTTCAGGAAATCGTCCTGTTGCCAAAGCTGCAATACTATACTAACCGTTAAGCACTTACTTACTGACTGCAAACAATTTTCCGCTACATATAAACGATTTGACCTAAGGCCTAACCTCAAGGAAATGCTCCACTGCCCCACCGAGATCAAGAAAGTCCTACATTTTCTGAAATCTACGCATCTCTACCATAAAATCTAATCTAAAAATAGTAATAGTTGTTATTTAATTTCATGTGAATATTTGTAATTATTTTTCTGTGCCAATGACCAGCGCTGTCGAGGCACGTTAAGCTAAAATAAAAAAAAATTCTGAAAATATTCTATGGATCAGGAACGGAATCAGATTAAAAAAAGGAATAAATATATGGATACTTGCATGTGGTAGAGGCACCTTTCATAAAATAATTGATCCTGATCTTGTGATTTAATATTGTTCCTGAAGTATGTGTTCCATGTCATATGCTAAAGTTCAGTTCTAATTGCGTTATATTTATAATTGTTTTTTTTTTGTTAATGTAGTTGTGCTTGCCTCTTAATTACGTATTTGTACCACTTGTATACGTGTGTAAGAATGAAAATGTAACCATAGACAGGTTTTACTCTGAACCTATTTGGTAATCATTTTTATTTTGCATAATACTTCATAGATATTTTGTATAAACATATTTGGCAAAATAAAGTTATTAAAATACAGAGTTAACAAGCCATATATAATAAACTCATCTTACAAATGAAGGAACGTGGGATTTCTCAGTAGGCTGGGTCGGATGCAGGATCACTTGAATTAAAAGTAGAAATAATTTAGAAAGAATGTGGTGTTACTGACAATCGAACTGAATGACAAAATTAAAAAAAAAACATGAGAATTCGAAGACTCATAAGCACAACCAAATAAAATTCGCACTATTAGGAAATGTCAATATTGAGGAGCAGCTTGATGCATCGTGTTGGCGTAATATTCAGAAATACAATGAAAAACTCGCACAAAATAGGTATGCCCTTTAAAGGATCAAAGTTTTGTATTGCTCTAAATATGGCTCTTCACGGCCACGATAAAAGCAACTCATCCTAAACTCCTGTAATTTTTGGTGAGCTAGTTAATTTTTCTGCAGATACTTGATAAACAACTGATCTTCATAGTCTGGGAGTAAGCGACAGATTATTGGACGTTATTTCTTACAGTATGACTCTTGGAGTATATTGAGGTCTAGATATTTTAACGATAATAAACGGTTTTAAAGTTTAAAACTAACTTTTGCGCATCTGGGAGACACCCTGAACAATATCCTATGATAAAATTGGTCATTCGTAAACAATTCGGAGACTATAACGGGCTAACAAAGAGAAATTTCTCCAAAAATGTAGTATTTCTGGATTTATAGGACCCGTTATACAGGCACTGATGGGCTGAAAAATCAATAGAGTTCATATGCGAAACACCCTTATCAAAATACAATCTTGAAGCTGGTTCTTTTATACACACCTGAGACTTTACCGTGCTAACAAACCGAAATTCCTCCAAAAAAAAGACAAAATTATGGTACTTCAAGCATCGGTTGTACTGGATCTGGTAAGCTAAAAATTAATAGGGTTCATCTGTGAGATGTCCTGAAAAATATACAAACATAAAATTGGTGACATGTTACATTTAGAAGGCTGTATCGTGCTCGCAAACCGAAATATCTCCAAAAAAGACAAACATTTGGTAATTCAAGTACCATAGCACCCGATGTACAGGATTTGTTGAGCTTAAAATCGATAGGGTTCATCTGTCAGACGCTGGGAACAATATCCATTCATAAAACTGGTCACTTGTATCCACTCCGGATGCTGTATCGTGCTAACAAACGACACACATAAGATTTTTTCCTAAAAACCGTTTTTTCATGTTTTTCTTGTTGAAAATCGAAAAAATAACTCATTCCTTAATTCCAACTTTTTTTGCGGTAACCCAGTACTTTTCTTGCATATTAGATAAAGCAAGGCGGAAAAGTAACATAGTATATCCGGATTTATAGGACTCGTTCTACTGGCTTTAGTGAGCTGAGAATCGATGAACTTCATTTGTGAGATGTTATGAACAATATCCACTCATAAAATTGACCACTACAGAGGCTGTATCGTGCTAACAAACAGAATTTCTCCAAAAGACCAAAATTGTAGTATATCTGGATTTACATAGGACCCGTTGTAGTGGCTCTAGTAAGCTCAAAATCAATGAGGTTCATCTGTGAGATGCACAAAACAATATCCAATCATAAAATTAGTCACTTTTTTGCGGTCCGGAAGTCGTATCGTGATAACACCGAAGTTTCTCCAAAAATTACCATTATTGTAGTAGATCTGGATCTATAGGATGCGCTCTGGTGAGCTGAAAATCGATAGAGGTCATGCGAAGGCTGTATCGTGCTATCAAGAGACATGTTAGAAGGAGTGGCCTACGACAACGGCGACGACAAATACACAGGATTTTCTTTCTAATACTCCGTTTTTCGTGTTTTTCTTGCTAAAAACTGGAGAGAAACAAAACCCTCAAATTTTTTGGTGTAAACGAATACCTCTGTCGCATCTTAGGTAGGATTGATCGGAAAAGTGAAAACAATATACAGCAAACAAACTAACGACGAAATGAAACAATTTAAATTGTTTATATTTGAACTAAAGTTCAATTTAAATAGATAGATTTTAGCCCTACATTGGGGGCCATTTTTTTAAACTGGATAGACTTATCCTTTGTAATAAAAAATATACTCAATATTTTATTTAGTTTAGATTTACTTTAAACTTTTTATTATTAGCCCAGTATATAGATAATTTTAAATAGGTGATAAACAATTTATGCTACTTGCATGAGAAATTTCTTATCTCAGGGTAGAGTTCAAGTATATAAAAATTAAACGGTTTCATTTTTTAATATTAGCGCCAAAGTCAATAAATTCTTTATATTTTAAAACAAATTTGTTGATCAAAATATATTATTTACTTAATAATTATGAACTGAATACGGTCCTGCCCTGCTTGGAATCAAATATCTGCACCATTCATAGATGTCAGTTCAAACTTCTACCTATAGAAAATAGATGGAGCGGAAATCACCAGATGAAATGAAAATCTCAACGTACAGTTTTAAATCGTTCTTTAAAAGAAACAAAACGTTGTTTAATGTGATGAAAATAAATACATTACTCTTTTACAAGTGTTCTTGAAGAAATTCAACTATCTAAAATAATGATTCATTCATACAACAGACACACACTCTGGTGAGATATTAATTCTAAGGGTGAATTACAATTATGCAACTTGGTATACAAATAAATTATAGAAGATGGCGAACTATAAACTTTTTAGCGTCCATGTAACATTAAAGTTCAGTTCTTTACACAAATCGGTAAGTTCGTTTAACTTTTTATGTATTAATTAATTGAATTTAAATACCTTGTTCACTATACTGTTTTTGTTTATTCACCTCAATGATCAGTTCCTTTAATCTATTTTAGGTTCTCTCTCTATTGGAATAAATCCGTTCTTCCTGTCCATTTCCACCAAATCAGGAATTGACACTGTATTTCTTCCAACATCAAAACACTTTGGATGAAATTCCATGATTCAGTGTTTTCTGAAAGGTATTGTCGAGACATTGCTTCCACAATACAACAATTGACCATTCATAAAAGAAAAGTCACGGTTAGTACCACATAATATATAACAATTCCTTTTTATATTTTGTAGTTATTAATATTTACTTAATAACTTACATTAACGTATATCTCGTTAGTATAATGTATTTGTTTCTTGAATTCCATAGCCAAAACTGATATTTCTCAAATATTTAAAATAATTTTCTTTACCAAAATAATTTTTCTTCTTCCAAATTTTTTGCTACCCCAAAAAGAGACTTCTTAGTGAATAGTCTACATAATCAACAACTTTTTTCATTCAAATTTTTTTTTATCATTAGCAACGTAATTGTCGCTGATGTGATTCTTTTAAACGTTTATTTACCAATCAAAATTGACTATCAATTTCATCATTGAAAACCTTCACTTCAAACAGTGAATCGTCCCTCCATCCTATCAGGACATTCTATTCTAAATTTTTCAATTGCTTAAACCTCATATATTGTTTTCTCCCAACAATATTTCATAAAGATTTTAACTGACATTTGTTAATCTCTAAGTGTGTATGTAAAATGAAAATTCTTAATATTTTTAGATGACAGCTGTTAACTTCAAATATATGTGCAAAATGAATATTCGTTTTGCATATGTCATGCTTTCTGAAATTCATATTATTATACAGCTTCCTATCTAGTTATGTCTAAACAGTTACCCTTTCTTATGTTAATATTTCTTTCAACAAATATTGTTTGGTTTCTTCTGACAGATTCATAAGATTATCTTAATTTCACAGAATAAAGAAACATTAGTTTTTTTTTATCATAAACAAAGTTCTGATTCTTAATCTTTTGAATAAAAATTGTGTTATTTTGTTTCACATAATTTGTTTCTCGCACCTATTCACAATTTTCCCTACGATTGTGTATGCCTTCTCTATCAAATAGTGTATCATACAGATTGTCTCCATTCAAATGATAAAAAAAATTCAGACTTAAAAAAATTCTTCTAAATTACAATGCACAATCTTTAATTTTTATTATTTAATATACAGGGTGTTTCACTCTATAATAATATATATCTTATATACGAAAGAGTATCAGCTGTTTGAAAATATTTTCTTATTATTTGAAATGAATTGAAGCTATGTAGTTAAAAACACATTAAGAAAAACACAATCATAAGTAAATATGCATATAAAATCAGAATATATTAAATCATTTGTTTATAATAATTAAAAGAACAACAATAAAATAAAGAAATTACCTCAATAATTGTCTTAAGTTAGAAAATGCTTAACAAGTATAATGGAGAACATGGAATCTGCCCAAATATGGATGTTTAGTTGTCATGAAGAAATCAGCAGTTTCATCTGAAATTAAACAAGTTTAGTTATCTAATTTAATGAGTAGTTAGTTGAAACAGTAATAATATAAATAAATTTCATATTTAATATTAAGAAATAGATAAATTTATAATAGAAAAATATCAAGACATAAAGATAATTTATATGTCATAATGTATATGAAATTTTATGAAATTAATGAATATCAAATGATGATGGATTCAAAGAAATATATGCTACTAGAGAATTTAAATAGTATAAATAATCAGAGCAAAAGATATTATAAAAGAATTTATGTTCAAAAATATAAATAATATTTTCAAATTATCATATAGATATGTCAAAACAAAACTAGACATTGCCATGTCGACATATAAAAGGAATTTGACTATCAGTAAAAGAGTTGTTCTATTGAAATTAGTTGGACAGTAAAAGAAAACAGATACTTTTCGGGTGGAATTTACATTTATATATGTTTCCAAAAAACTTCCTAAAGTGTAGCAATTGTGAAAATAGTTCGACATCTCCAGAAACAATGTGATTGGTGGAAAGTGACATGACAAATTTTGATTGAATAAAATTTAACAAAAAACTTATTGATAATTAGTGAGCTTAGAAACAATATATTGGTTGTTGATTAAAAAATTGACGATCAAATAGAAGCGTTGGGAGTTGGTTCTTGGCGTCGAAATAGTGAGGATGTGATGAGGAACTTTTCCCTAAATTTTAAGTAAAATTACAAATTTTCATGATAAAAGCTACAGATTCTTAACAAATACAAAACCTAGAACATGTATTTGAAACCAGTTTTTCCCGTGAGAATATCAAAATTTCTCAACAAATCAAGCAGCTAGAACTTCGGAAGGCGTAGTCCTGTATCCAGACGGGTTATACCCAGTATCCAGGCATCAGGTCAGTGCTTCTTTAGATATTATTGGCCAATAATAAGAATAATAACTTTTGAGTATTAATTCAGTGACTATTTTAATGTATATATAAGAATTCTTGCGTCTTTATGATCGATCTATAAAAAAGAAAAAAGACTTTATGTATTCTATTCACTAGACTAATCCCAAATATTATTTAAAAAGGCCTATTCTATGATATAATAATGCTTGTACTTACGTATTTTCAAATCATATAAGAAAGATGCATCTTATTGCATTCACATAATTTTCCATTTGTATATATAAATTTTGTAACATATTTCTTCTGAATAATTTATTTAGTTAATGTATATAATTTTCAACGTAAATTCTTTTATGAGACTCCATCAGCATTGTTATACCGACAATGATGCTATGTATTTAATATTCACGCATGTGCAGAGCGTCGTTAAGAAACGTTCGTTCCATCTCGAATATGTTCGTTGTTAGTTGGGCATGCGCATAAGATGGTATATATTCTTCATAATTCTGTGTTGGTAAATTCCATAGGCGTAACCATATTGATTGAAAAATATATTTAAATAAAAAAATTTCATTATAAAATTAAATGAAAATATTGTGTTTTGTGTTTCTTTTTATTGTGAATGAGCTAAATATATCCAAACGATGTCAGGACTCAAAGAGTAGAGAAAGTCTCATGCTCCCGAACCAATATCATATAATAAATAATAAAATATATCAAATAATTAATAACTGAGCTAGCCACACAAAAATTCAAACAAATATGAATAAAAATCTAAATAAATCTCATATATAATTAAAATTATAAAATTATTAATAATATATGTATATATATATATATATATATATATATATATATATATGTATATATATATATATATATATATACATATACATTCATGCGTGAAGTGGCATCCGCCCATGTTGAAATCGCGTCAGCTGTAGCGTCCGCGGTACTATGACATCCGATATACGGACGTCACAGTGCATCGAGCTCCAAAATATCGCAAACGGTTCAGTGAATGCTTGGGAATCTATTGCTGATGAAATCAGCAGGACGTCACTTTGGTCGTTTTTTGTATGAGCCTATACACCAAGCTTCTCAGGTTCTCCGTACGCGGAGTTATAGTAGCACACTTATATATTTATTATACATCTGACGCACAAAGTGGCATCCGTCAGTATACATATCGAAGAACGGTATAGTTTGGCGCCTGTATATGTATTTTTCTTGCATAGTGGCATCCTGGCAGTGTTGCCGATCTCACTTTTGGTTATAGAAAGCTTTTAACATTGAATGTGATGATATACATTTGTTTTAATTTATTGATACCATTGTTGACATTGCGGAGGATGCTAGTTATTGCAGAATATCTACCGTTATTAAAAGAAAAATTATATTTTCGTTCTACAATTCACTTAAATTTGATTTTGAGGCAAAATATAAAACACTACTGGCGATACAAATGAATAATGCTGGCGATAAAACAAAGAATTCTGAATTTCCGTAAATAAGAGGAAAATGGATTGAATTTTTCAACGTAAACTATGAGATGAAGTGAAATTACTACTCAATTTTCAGGTTAATTTTCGAATGGGTATATTTTTCTACTTCACTATAGCAGAAGTAGTTTTTTTTTGTGAAAATTCCGAAGACCTGAATGCAATCAGATTACTAGGTTAATTATTAGTAGTTGACCTAGAATATTGAATTTCACAAAAATTTCAGAGACGTTGAAACTCTCTTGCATATACAGGGTGTATCAATGAAAACTGTATGGACGATAACTGCATTCTTATTTGATCTAAGGCAAAAAATGTCTTAAATAAAAGTTGTAGAGAGCAATAAAAGCTATGTATACACTAGAATTTTTTCCCAACACCATAGCGGATTGGTCTGTTCATTACTACAACACCGGTTCCTGACAGTGCAGAGCAAAAATGAAAGCTATGTTCCAATATATAGGGAGTCTTACAAATGCAAAACTTAAACATGTGCTAATGGTTCTACTGGTGTGATGTCTGTTTACAGGGTGGCCCAGAACAACATACAATTAATCCTACAGAGTGAACTAGAGCTCAAAATAGGACGATTGAAATCAACTTTTCTTTATAGGCTCCATTGAGCCGTGTGAGTTTAATGAAGTTTTTTTTTCATGCTTTTGAATAATTCGAAACCCGTGAAAAGTTCTGAATTTTGAAGAAAAAATTTGAAACAGGATTTCAAAAAGAAAAGTGTGAGCACGAAATTTAAAAAAACAGCCTTGAATTCACTTGAATTGCTAGACTTAGGTGTAATATTCCAATTAAACATGTTTTCTATTTATGTATAGTTTGCCAACGAAATTATTAGCCAGCCCGCTATTTTGTTATTGAATGGGCGGTCGGTTTGAAATTTGAGTGATTTGTTTAGGTACATTGGATGGACATTTCAGGTATTTAAACATCTGACTGTCATTTCCGGTTCAATCGGAAACTCAACGAACTTCGTCACTACGAAAGGAACTCCCTAAATGTTTTTTAAATTTGGATTCTAAGAAAAAATATGTTAAACATTTATCATATCCTTGACTTATCTTTGGCGATATTTGAGTCGTACATTTCATCCTTTCTAACAATAAGTGAAAGTGTGTGCGAGAAGTCCGATATTATTTTTCAATGTCATTTCATCCGCATGTAGGTATGATAAGAACAATAACATTCCTCCCGATTCTACAAGAGGTTAAATCTGACAGTCAGATGTTGATGATGTCAAATATTTATTTCAAGTGGAAGCCAACTATTAAACCCCATATTCAAAATCTTCCAGAGTGTTCTGGGTCTAAAGTTCCGATTTTCAGAGGTGTCATGATGACATTTTCAATGTTGGGATTTTGATTAATATGATGATGGGAATTAATGACTGCATGAGAATCATTTATAACGTTGAATTTTCTGAATATGAGACTTAGGTTATTTTCAAAATCAGCGTCTGATTATCAAATTTTACAGCATTAGAATCGGAAGGAATGTTTTTAGTACTGGAACATACAAGGCCGCCGAAATTACAATGCAATATATTTAGGATTTCTGGTATAATAGTTTATTTTAATTCAAACTGATAGTGAGCGACTCATTTGACATGTCTTGGAACCGTCATAGCTAAAGATAGAGTATGAAGTATGATACATGTTTCAAGTTTTCAAGAATCCAAATATTGAAAAATATTTAGGTTATTCTATTTGAAAAAAAAAACTCCATTGAATTTCCATTTGAACCCTAAATTATAGTCAGATGTTTGAACACCTGAAATATTAATCTTCATGTCAAAATTCATAAACTCAACATGGCGGATCCAAAATGGCGAGCGAGATTTGTGATTATTGTCCAATTGTGGGTTGAAGTTACGAATTTAGTCGGAGATTGTCAAAATTCAATATCGTGGCTGACAAACTTTTATTCAAATGTGCTAGAAAGTAAGAAATAATTTCATTGGATGTACAACGTGGATTATTCTGTAGGTTACAGATTGAGAAGCTTTTGTATTCGAACTAAAAATTCTGCATGATGCTATATGTGAAAAAAAATTATATACAAAGTATCGTTTAAATTGTGCCACCCTCAAGTTTCTATTTTCAAATATGAATCTATATTTTTAATTGCATTGATTCAAATGCCAAGAGTCATGTTTCGTATCGGCGTAGTATTTACATATGAACTACAGACTGTTTTGGAAATATTGAATTATTACCGGTAAAATTTCAAATCTACAATAATTAATCAAGATCTTGTTGTATGATCAACTTGGCATCAATCCACTTCTTACTCACTGATATTTTTCAATTACAGCTGTTATGGAATATTAAAAGAGGGTAAAATTGTTTTGGTCATAGTTCAATATACAAAAAGTTGTTATGGCAAAGTTTTGGAAAATCCTCGCAAAATAAAAAAATGTAGGCAAAAGAAGAATTTCAAAATTTCAAATTTTTACGGTATAGCTGCAGAACTAAAGAAGCTAGATTGTCTTGAATCAAATAAATGACCTCTGAAATACACAACTTTGCCCCCATTTAACTATCCCTATATCTCTTACCGTTACCATGATACCAACGCATAGACTCTAATTTGAATAGCATTGTATTAGAAGTGTGGAAAGTGACATATTCCGGACGAGTGCAGGAAATACAACTTCTAACGAGTTATGTACTCTAGTTTTCCTACGACCATGAATATACAAATGGTGTGAATTATGAGTATAAAAATATGAATTGGCTAGAACGTATATGAATGACTGAAATTGAAAATTTCTGTTGGTTTCGAGAAAAGTCAAAAAATAATCAGTATAAATTAATCTACTCGAATCTAATAAATCTTTAGCCAAATATACAACAACTGATGATGCGACGGAAACGCCAGGTAGGACATCTCGCACACCGTATAATAATAAAAACTTTATTCAAATTGATTGTTTTACAAGAACACTACATGGAGTGAATAAAGTAGGTTGGCTATAAGTGTTACACTTGTTTCGAAATAAATACAATTGAATCATATTCAATAGTCACATGCAACAAAATTAGTTATAAACTATTTGAATTCAATATAAATAAAAACAGTATAAATTATATGTAAAAAATTGAGTCAACGACACAAGGAATTTTAATCTATAATTAGGCCTAAATAGAGTAGAAACCAAGCATATAATCCAATGAAGTGAAATCAATACAATAATGTTATAAACTACAAACAACATGAACGAACTACAGTACTAAGTATCATAAAATCAAATGTTATCAAAAAATATTTATTTACCATTTTAGGACATATAATACTACAGATGAATTGGAATGTTACTCGGTTACGACAACAATTTTGGGAAAAAATGTGAAAGATAAAATATATATAAAATGTAATAAAATAACAATATTTCTTGAAGCGTATTCATATTTAACACAGACGGAAATGGGATAGAGATAAAAAATTTATACGAAATATAACGAGGAAGTTTCTTGGTCAATATTGATTGATCAAAATAATCATTCTTAAAAGACTTGAACTTTAGATCTCTTCATAAACATTTTCAGCTGTTTTTTGAATTGGACTGAGTTGGGTATAGCGCGAATTGTTTCAGGTAACGAATTGAACCTTTTTCTCTCTCATACTTTCAGATTGTTTGTGTAACCTGAACTTGCGCATAATTTATAGTGTTTTATGCCGAATTTGCTCTTTTTGTTTTTGATGTACTGTTTCATTCCACAAAATGGAACAATATACTCACCTATACATATGTCTCTGGAAGGAATATTACCCAGCAAACATGAATGAGCGGTAGATAGACGGGCCATAGCTGTTAACTGCGGTTAGATGTCGGCAGCGGCACAGCGATGGAATGATATCAGTTTTGCCGCCTTGGCTGAACATACGCATATTTATGGTGGATGTTTGTAATTTAGCCACAAATTACCAGTTGAAAATTTGCGATAGACGCGCCGATGTCGTTTTGACACAGTATGCATGCCGGAATGCGACCTGTAATGAAAATAAAACATTGGCATTACTGAATATCACCTTGGCAGTTGGCACTACTGCTTTATTGCTAGCCGTTGTGTTGAACACGTGTTGAAAATCAACCTAATCAAGTTGTGTTATGGTGTGATAATTAATAATTAATCACTGTAGCGACAATTTTATTAGATTTGTGTGTTGTATCCAATCTATTCGGAGCAAAGGCACGAGCAGATATGTCCAGAAACAAAGAAACGTAAGTATCATCATTTGTTGCATCATATACCATCATAATATATGTTTCCTCTAGAAAACCCCTGCATCATATCTCAAAAGGCACTCGTCAAAAACAGCGTCTTGCGAAAAATGCTGTTAAGGATATAGTCTCCACTGTAGAGGCTGAGGTTATAATAGACAATATATCTCGTAGAAGTAATAATCTTTGTGTTTATAGTGAGCCCGGACCCAGTAAAGCTATTGGCGAACATATTTTTTATATTTATATATATTTTTTATATGGAATATTTCTTTATTTTTCATTATATTTCTTTGTTTTAGTCATCATGTTTCATTGTTAAACCTATAAGTATATATATAACCTGTAGATTTGTATAAATCGTTGATTAAGCCCCAACAGTGGGATGCCGGCGGTTGATTAGTAGGATACCCGCAATCGCGCCATAATCTGTACAATGCAATATCAGTTCACCCTAAGTTAGTCAATCCGCTAAAGTCCCGCTTTGTAACGAAGCGGGTGGTAGTCTGGAGGCCTACTGGTGGCCATCGCGACACGGGCTAGCCGGGCCGGCGACGTATCATGATTGTGGCCCACTTATGTTGTCCGTCGGTTGTTTTTAAAGTGCCTCTAGAGGCCCACATGTAACATGTTTGCTGGGTAGCTTCTAACAAAATATCAATTTGACCCTGAATCTTGAATGAACGATCGCCTTTTAGACATTCCTGGTTGTTGGAGAAATGCCACATACGCAAAATTAATTCAAAACGGTTTCTTGACATGGATCTTTTCAATGAAAAAGACTATCTCGAATGTAGTCTGTAGGTAAATAGCAGTAAGTGAAACTCAAAATCAGTACTACAGCATATTTCATTAAAAGATGAAGGGGCCAACTAGTTTCGGCTCACTGAGCCATCATCAGGTCTGTAAAAGATATCAAGATAGACATATTGTGAATTTCTGATTTTTTCTATCTTGATACCTTGTACAGGCCTGAAGATGGCTCAGAGAGCCGAAACTAGTTGCCCTTTTCATATTTCACTAATATATGCTGTACTACTGATTTTGAGTTTCACTTACTGCTATGAAAGTTTTCACCATGTTTTCACACATAAATATCTTCGACCAATAATCAGTAATTTTGGGCTTTTCGTTTAGGCCCATACAAAAAATGATCCCAAGATATGTTTCAATTTCTTTAGCTGAGACGTCTTTCCATTTGCGTAAACGAGAATGACGAGATATATTGGCGTTTTCTATTGTGTGTTTTGCATATCTGTTGGTTTGTTCTACCATAACTTCAATTATTTCACTATTAATAAAATACCTCATTCATAGGGACTACTATTTCGCAATTCAGCTGCTCCATTGTCAGGAGCTCCAAAATTGGGCGCAATTTTTCTGTTTTCAACACTTACGTTAGACCATGTTATTGGCTCGCAATCGGGTATTATGTCTTTATCTTCCTCGTAATCTTGAATAAATTCTTCAATAGTTTCGGTAACATCTGAGGTGCCTGGAACGGCAAGTTTCTCGCTACCATTTTCTTGTGTAGAGCCCTGAAAAATAAGAAAGAATTACCATGTAAGAATAAAATGTATACAATGTAACTTATCACCTGTTTAGTTTTTACTAGGCGATTTGCGACATTTCTATCTCCGCTTTCTGATAATGATTCTGATGACGTCTCGGTTGGTATGTAGTCATTTTCTGTGCAATCCCCAAAGGAATCAGGAACGTATTCATCACTCATATCCAACGCTTCGCCCATGAGCCGCTGAAGATTTTCTGGCTCTTTTTCGTAAGGATTACGCGCTATTATATGGAGAGTGAACCTGACGAATTCTCAGATCTGTACACTCAACGCTGCTTGTAACCGCACGAGTGAGCATGGCGTCTTAGTGGGAGGTCAATATTGCCAAAATTATGTGTGAATTAAATATAATTCTCGAGGCCTCGAAGCTCTATCATTTTTCTTCTGAAGTTAAATTTAAAAAGTAAAAAATATACTTTTTAAAAAGATTTAATTAAACTTTATGACTAGTTACAGTTGATATCACAGTTATGACTGATTTCTTTTTTAGTTTACAAAAATAAGGAAAATGTAGTATAATGCTGAATACAGGATGTCCCCACGTGTTTGCTGATTAAGGTTAAAATTATAAATCCAATAATGTGGGAAACGTCCTGTCAGCGATTTAACAATAATATTATATGAGTTTAACAGGATTTCTCCATATGACTCGCGTGAATTATATATTATTTATATAATTCGCGGGGGTAACTTCAGCTCCCACCACTGCTTTGTGATTTTTTTTGGTCACAGAATATGTTCTAGCACTCAATATAACCTGAAAATAAACAAATATTGCTGGCCCTCCAGATACGTTTTTTTTCACTATAGTGCGGCCATTAACGTTTTAAACAGTTCAAATTATTTTAGATCGTCGTTAAATATAGATGTTCAACAAGTAAAAGCTTCGTATATACAACAAACAAATCAGATATATGATGAAACCAGGATGTAAACTTTTCTGTTATTGTAAAACCAGAAATGTGTGCTGATCTTTATTGACAGAATTATTGCACGAAGACCTGGTAATACTTTAGCACGTAAAATGTATGCAATACTACATCAAAATATGTGATTTGTGATTACAATATACACATATCAAAAATTTTAACATTGACCATTTCAACACGGGTGTAAATGTTTTCTTATTCGATAAATTGTAACTTTTTAGTGAATGTGGCAGGAAAGTGTTTGCGCCGAAACAGCAATGTCTTAAATAACGCCTCCTTGTTATAATTAATAATAGCAGAAATGATTTCATTCCAATGCACCAGAATAGAGAAAATTTTTAATGGTTTTTTGTTAATATTTTCTCTTCGGTCATTACTTTGCTACATCATCGTCTGATTGTATTCCGGACTTCAGTCTCTTTTTGATGACATGTATTACTTCCCATATTTGTTTGTCTTGTCCACGTCTTCCTAGTCTTTTAAGAAACCTCCATAAAACTGGGTGTGCCAAATTGCCCAAAGTTCTTAGCTTTTCCTAATAAATGGAGAATATTGAATCAATCTTTGATTGTAGTTGATTGATTCTAGATTAATAATTATTTTTTACACGTCACACAATGGCACGTAGCTGGAGAAGTGGTTGTTAGATGATTTGAAAATATTCTCAGATGATTTGAAATAGATTCAGCGCTGTACTTCTTTCAGTCCAAAATCATAAACGCTAGAAGCTGTATGTGAAGCTAAGAAGTAACATTTGATGTGGCACTTAATCATAACTAATTACTACTTAAACTGTCAATGAGGTAATATAAGTTAATCAAAAGTGGCGGCAAATGTGAGCTACTTCAAATTATTTAACCATTGAAAAATAGTCTCAGAAACTCGTAAAAACGTATACATATACTTCATTGATTTATTAAAATATCCAGGTGCATATGTCAAACATATTCTCCGGAGTTCGGTCCTGGCAAATTGAGCAAATTAGTTAAACTCAGTGCGAAATAATTTAGTTACAGTGTCTAGTATTCAATATCTAAGCACCTTCTGTATTACTACGGAATCTGTGAGTTTTTAATTAATTCTCTATATTGAAATTGTCAAAGACATAATTTTAAACAACGAGTTATAGCAACATTCACAATCCAATATAATCAAAAACTCATTAGTAGTTTATATTTCTACACATTAGACAGATCCGTAGTTAGAACACCAATGAAACACAGCTACCAAAATGGATGAATCGGTGAATGAGAGTGTCTCTGATAGAGGGGGCACTCAACCTCAAATTAAATCTTACGCAACAGTAACAAACTCACCAAAATTTCCAAGCAAAAAACAAGCAATAGTTTTTCCTTCACTTGATAACATAAAGTTGGAGGAATACCTCATTTCTTTAGGGAATATCATTGAACCAAAAAATATAATCTTCTCTTCCAGAATCTCCAACAACCGCATCTGCATTTATTTGGCAAATGAAAATTTGGTTGATTCATTTATGAATAGCAATGATGGCTCAATAAATCTTGGACAAACTACGATTAAGGCGCGGCGATTAATAACACCTGCGGAAAGATTACTACTGTCAAATGTGTGTCCATCTATACCAAATATACTATTATAAAATGAATTAACACGAATTGGCATCAAAATAATGTCGCAGATTACGTTCCTTCGCATCGGTACTTTACACCCAGAATTCAAGCACATTCTAAGTTTTCGTAGGCAAACTTATATTTCTTCTGTAGAGCAGAACCAGACTCAAATCCCAGATTTTATTACTGTGAATCACGAAGGCACCTTTTATCGAATATTTCTCTCCCTCGACGAATATACATGTTATAACTGTAAGCAGAAAGGGCATGTTGCAACAGAATGTACGCTCCCTAATACATAGTCACAAGTACTACCAACAAACCTAACAGCAACCACATCAACAGATTTACCACCTGCTCATGTAACCACACCAACACCACAACAATCAACGGTTTCAGAAACACATATACCAGCAGCAACTCCCTATCCCATTTCTTCTACACCAACATCAATACTGCAGTCCGAAACCTGACATCTGATTCATCTCTAGAAGAAACCAATAAAAACTCAATAATTTCTGACACCACTTCTAATACTGAGCCACAAAATTCACATTCTATTAAAATACACACAGCTACATACTTATACTATAACAAAACCAAACGATCCATGTCTGAAACTCCTTCTCCTGTTGAACAAACCATCGACATGAATTTCACGGAGCCCAAAATAACAAAATACCCAAAAAAAGCAAAAATTAACGTTCAAGCACTAACCACAGTTAATATCGAAAAACAAATGGAATCAACAAAGACATTTTTTGAAACGACAGACAAACATGTGCTTACCTACCAACGATTGTGCGATTTTTTCGAAAATGTGCATGGTTCACCGGACCCACTAAGCGTAGCTAAGTTATATACAGAAGATATTAATGGCCTAATTTATCAATTACACAGTATGTATCCCGACTTCACAGATGAAGAAATGAAGAGTAAATGTACCAGGATTTCTAAAAAATGATATCTCAATTAAGTCAAGAATCTAGTAATCAAGAGGATAGCGATTCGTCTGTATCATCAATACCTCTGTGCTCGACCTCAAGAATTTCAAATACCTAATAAATTCACGACTATATTACGATGGAATCTAAACGGATTAACGCCCATTTAAAAATGTTAAAAATTTTACTAGCCGAACAGTCCCCATCAATAATATGTCTTCAGGTGACACGTTTCTCTAATAAAATCTACCACATGAATAATTACTCTTGCTTTTATAAAAATAGAGCAAACCAGTCTATTGCAAGCGGAGGCGTGGCTATTTACGTGAAAAATTCTATAGACGCAGTACCCATATAATTAAAACGATCCTCGAGGCTGTCGCTGTCTGCATCGATGAACCAAACGAAATTATCTTTATGTAATATTTATTGTCCTCCAAACACTTCACCCAGTTTGCAAGAGATTGAAGATTTATTAACTCAACACCCACTTCCAAGATTTATAGTTGGCGACTTCAATGCCCATAATAATATTTGGGGACCAAAAAGCAACTCCCAATTTGGAAATATACTGGAACAAATAATTAACCAAAAAAATATAAATCTTATGAATGATGGTCGACCAACCAGATTTAATACGGCCACTGGCGCAGAATCGGCGATAGATCTCTCTCTTGTGATCCTATTTTATCACTGATATTCAACTGGGATATCCTGCAAGATCTTTACGATAGCGATCATTACCCTATCATTATTTATGGCAGCTCAGCAAATGAAGTCCCACCTCCGGAAAAATGGAACTTTAAACATAGCCAATTGGGACTACTTCAATAATCTAATACTGAACAAACTCAGCGGCAATTGTATCAGTGATATTCTGAGCTTAGATGTAGATGAGATGGTAGAAAAGCCTCTCCGACATTATCATTACTGCTGCAGAACTAGCTATCGGAAGAACTAGAATTATCAAAAAACATCCAGCTGTTCCTTGGTGGAATAATCAATGTGCAGAAGCAACAAAGAACTACAATATAGCATTTAACAAATACAAGAAAATTAAGTCTCAGGAAAATTAATCCAATTTATACGCTTAAGAGCCCAAGCTCGATTAACGATAAAAAAACCAAACGAGATTCTCGGAAACAGTTTATATCCAGTATTAACAATTCTACCCCATCCAAAATAATGTGGAACAATATTAAAAAGATTTCTGGAGTGAACTACCAGTCCCACATAAATGTCCTAAAATATCAAAATTACACCGTCACTACTCCTGAACAAATCTATGAAACCTTCGCAAGATCATTTCAGGAACATTCTAGCGATATCAACTACACAAACAAGTTTTTAAACTTCAAACGTATACAGGAACAAACTTCGTAGAACTAGAAGAAAATTCTCATAAACCAGTCAACGAACCAATAACAATGCAGGAATTAAATCACGCAATACACTCATCATAAGAAACAGCAGCTGGACCAGATAATATTCCAATAACATTCCTCAAAAGACTCCCAAGTCTAGCCAAGGAACTGCTACTACATATATATAATAGGATATGGACAAACAATACCTTTCCTCAGATTTGGCTTAAATCTATTGTTATTCCAATGCATAAACATGGTAAACCCAAAACACTCACTAGCTCTTACAGACCAATCGCGCTCACATGTGCAATGGGTAAGATTTTAGACAAAATTATCAATAACAGATTAATGTGGACTTTGGAAAGTCGAAATCTCCTTATTCCTGAACAAAGCGGCTTCAGAAAACGAAGATCAGCAATTGATAACTTAGTGGATCTAGAATCAGAAATACATGAAGCCTTTGCTAATAAACAATATGTGTTAGCAATTTTCCTTGATATATCGAAAGCCTATGATACCGTTTGACGTCACAAGATTATAAAAACATTAGAAAGCTGGTCCATAAGAGAATATATGTTAGAATTTGTTTGCAACTTTTTGAAAAATCGCGTTTTTACGGTCAGAGCTAATGGCACATACTCGCCTTCAAAAACTCAAACTAATGGGATATCACAGGGATGCTCCTTAAGTGTAACTCTATTTCTGATTGCTATAAATGATATCATCCAAAACTGTAATTCGAATATTAAAGCTAGGCTATATGCAGATGACTTAGTAATATACTTGAGAGAACGGAACATAGCTTCATTGTATAACCAACTACAATATTTTCTAGCTCAGTTAGAAAATTGGTCAGAAACTTCAGGACTACAATTTTCGGCACAAAAAAACCAAAAGTTTGTTGTTCACTAAACGCAACCCGGATATACTACTTCCAAATCTTGAATTGTTTGAGGAATCTATTTCATATGTGGATGGAACTCAGTTCCTGGGAATGTTTTTCGATCAAAGTCTCAGCTGGAAGAAACACATTCAAAATTTGAAACTTAAATGCCAAAGAAACCTAAATCTCATGCGAACAATATCCTCAAAAATGCGGGGAGCAGATAGCACAACGCTAACCAAAATATACAAATTCATCATTAGATCAAAATTAGATTATGGTGCCATCATCTATAATTCTGCTAAAAGGCACATAATAAAACGATTGGACACTATTTAAAACAATGCCGTTAGAATTGCCTTAGGAGCATTCTGCACAAGCCCGTTTGACAGTATTCTATGTGAACTAGATGAACCAGATTTATACTGAAGACGAATGTATCTAACTCTCAGCTATGCGGCATCTGTCACAGCGATCCCGGAAAAACCCGTCCATCGAAACGTATTTGCAAATCGTTTCAGAAATATATTTCAATTGCATCCGAGACTTGATCCTCCAAACCATGAAAGACAATACTCTTACCAAAGCAAACTAAACATATCCTTACCTCTCCCTTACAACCTCTGCTACAAACCATCCTTCCCTCCCTGGTGTTCCATCTCCACAAGTTGTAACTCTAGTATGACTGAATTCAGTAAATCTACAATGAACCGCTCAACGATTAGAAAACTCTTTCAAAGTAAAATAAGCAATTACCAAAGCTTGAAACACAAACTGTGTTCTCAGGGTAAAAAAAAATATAATAAAAGAAAAGGAATAAAATTAAAAGAGAGTAGGTTCTTTCCAAACTGATAATGTAAATGGAGATAACAAAGCCAGTTCTCAGGGCTCTGTTATCTGAAAGAAGTTAGATAAACTAAAGAAAGACAAGGAAGAGAGAAGAAATATGATAAAGATAAAATGAAATTTAATTAAGGGCGCCACTATTTTTGTTCCTAAACAAAAATTAGAAAAAAATCATTCACATATATCAGCCAACTCCTAACTGCTGTTACCTGCTAGTTTTAATAAATGTTCACAAAAAAATGTGCTGAAGGCAATTTTTCAGGTATTACCTGTATAATAAATAAAACTCCTGGATCAAAATATGTATAAATATAATGAAAGTAAAATAAACGAGTAATAAAATTTTATAAAAGTGGTTAGTAGGTGTCAGTATGAGTGAACAAAAATAAATTTTTACCTTAAACGAACAGATAAAAATGATAGTGATGAAGCCATACAAAATAAAATTACTTAACTTAAGAGTTGTTGTTCGAAGGTAGTATTCCGGAAAATCTTATATCTAATTTTATAATTGTCTGTACTCTATACAGGTGAACAGCTGCGTCCTCGATAATCTCTTACAGTACAACCATTACTGTAATGCCATGCTATTTGGAGTTATTACAATAGCACACTTCTTATGTCAGGTCCTTTTGTAGAATTTAAACACAAAAGTAGATTAGTCCTGGAGTTTCCGCTACAATAACACCAAGTGTGTTACAAAAAGACTTTACAATATAAAACGTATTCAGATATCTGTCCAGACAGATACATAAAACTTTACTTATACCTTTTTTTAACAATTATACATACTAGCTTAAAGATTCGTACCGGGCAAAAACCTTTATCAGTTCTAGTAAGTTTTGAACAGGAAAAAAATGTGAAACATACCAGTAATCCCACGAATTTGTTCTCAGAGAACAAGTTTTATATTGGATCAAACTTTTATCAGAATTTCTGCGTCAACTTACCCCTCGAAAGATGTATCGTATAGTGGCGCATTCCGAATTCCTATTGAGGATTTTTTTTTGGAACGAGTTAACCTAAACGTTAATTCCACCAACACTCAATTAGTTGAATCTAAAATATAGACTAGGAAGACGTGTGGTCTATTCTACCAATAAATTTAACATTCATAGCAAAATTATTCATTCAAATCAATATTCTAAATATTGACTGCTAAGTTGACGTTCCAAGCTACAAACATATATATATTTTTTTTTGGAACGAGTTAACCTAAACGTTAATTCCACCAACACTCAATTAGTTGAATCTAAAATATAGACTAGGAAGACGTGTGGTCTATTCTACCAATAAATTTAACATTCATAGCAAAATTATTCATTCAAATCAATATTCTAAATATTGACTGCTAAGTTGACGTTCCAAGCTACAAACATATATATACCGACGGTTCAAAAACTGAAGAAGGTGTGGGTGCATCCATGGTTTTGAAGAATATACAACACTCATTTACACTAGCGCCGACTAATTCCGTGTTTTCTGCCGAATTATATGCTACTTGGAAAGCAGTAGGATATGCGAATACGGAAAAAATAAACAAAACCTTAATATTAACCGACTCCTTGAGCTCTCTCACAGTCATACAACAGTTCCAACATTTACATCCAATTGTCTCGTATATAAAAAATGAACTTTTCACGACTAATAACGACAAAAGGGCAATTGAATTTATGTGGATACCAGCATATGTGGGCATCGCACAAAACGAAAAAGCAGATGACCTAGCTAAAAGCGCTACTTCCCAAAATGCCGAGATTGAGAATAAGACACCTCTTGCAGATCTCAAGAAATTTTACAAAAACATTGTCACCTCCGACTGGCAAATATACTGGAATAATTCATCATTCAAACTCTCTGAAGTAAAAACATCAGTGAAAAAATGGAATAATATCCCAGCGAACCGACGGCATCAAGTGATCTTAACCAGATTAAGAATTGGATATATATTCGCCACTCATTCACACATCATCACAAGAGCAAACCAACCTGTATGTGAATCGGGTCAAAAGAATCTATCTGTAAAACATTTTCTTGTGGAGTGTCCGTCACTCAAGCCCGCGAGAACACAGTGGTCCATAGAATCTTCCCTAAAAGTGGTCTTAAGGGAACAGTGTAACGTTGAAAACTTGTGCGCATACCTTAAAACGATTAAATTACTTGAAAAAATTTAAGAAATAATTAGAAATATAAATTGTACATAACTGTATTGTGTATGTATCTATATATTTGTATATATGTATATGTATTGCATCGTTGAATAAATACAGCAGTCGCTAATAACCCTCTGGGTGGATGCGACTTTAAACAATAAAAAAACATATTCTCCAATTGATCAACAGCATCCATCCAATCGCAAAAAAGGAACTGATTTATGAGAAAAAGGTTTCTACGCGATTATGTATTGCGCTAACTCTGTTTCTGGAATTGGGACTGATGGTAGTGACGACAACATATTTTTAACCGATAAACTATTAGCTTTTGGTTGACTGGAAACTTACCAGGTCATGGAAAAAATAATTTATATATTCTATATAAAAGCGCACAGAGAGAGACGGAACCATTCTTATATGAGTTATTTATACTATTAACACAATTTCTCAGGTGAAATTTTAACCAGAGGTTGTCTTCTAAAGATTTAGGCATTACACTAAAATATAACTTAGTTCATTCTATTATATCAGTAACAATTTTTCAATTAATTCTCCAAATCCCGTGAAGCAGGGATGGTATCTGTCGATAATAAAGCCAAGCACGTCACGTTCTATGAGGGAAATGTAATTCAATATTAGTCACAGAATAGAGCCAGGGGAGAAGTTGTTTTACCTCGAATATATAGAGGTATTAATACTCTTCACCCATACATTATAGTTCACCAGCACGCGAAAATGTGATAGTGATTCTATTGGTAATAGTTGCCATTTGATGATATTCTGAAAATGGAAATATTTTCTAGGTACAAAAATTAAAAAAAATATGGACAAATTTACTTCCCCATTTTTATTTGAGAATATAGAGTTATAAAAAAATAGAATAGTTCAGATGTACTTGTTCACCAATAGATTACAGAGTTGATTGAATTAGCTGTCAGGGTAAGAGCAGCATCCCCATGTTCGTGCCTAAGAGTCACGTCTACAGGTTCGTTATTTCTGAAATAGAATGATATTCACTTAAATAAGTATAAATACTCTGAATAAACCCAAACTTACCGATTTTGTATGACAACTGCAACGCCGTTGTCGGGTCGTTTGACGGCAGTGACTTCGATACCAGATACGTCTACTGTTACGTGTAACCGGACAGAGTTTCTAGTGAAAAATTTCGTAAAATGCCCAAGGGCGTAAAAACTTGGTTGTTTATAGAATTCATTGTTTTCAGCATTCACAACTATTGGCGAGTCCAAGTAATTGTCTATCCATGTTGGTCCACCTTCCATATTCAATGCCATATTCCAATCCGTCCATCCTATTGACCAATGATTCAAATTCTAGAAATCAATAAGAAAGTGATTATAACAGTTTGAACATGACAATTTAAAAATTATTTATACTATTCCTAGAGGATATGATCAACAAATAACCATGGAAAAATGTCGGTATCAAAATAGACGGTTCGTTCCTTAGTCACCTGCGTTTCGCTGACGATATCGTTCTGATTCCAAATGACCCAAACCTTCATCCCAATTTTTCAATTAACTATGCTTTTGTGGATTCATCAATTTTTACCATATAAAAACGCTGATCAATTCTCAAATAGAAATCTATATTTTTTTACTAATGGTATTATTTTGTACTTGTGCTCTCCAGGGTGGATTGCTATGTTCGATAACCTTTTCAGAAAGCAACCCAGCCACTTCAGCATCACAGTAACGACGCGACTAAGTGGCAATTGGATGGCAGTCTGAAGAGAGATGACTAAAGACCTCCACGTGTCTTGCTTAGCTTAATTTTGGCAACAGAAGAGCAGATTGTGAGGGGACCTTTTTCTCTACCAAAATACAGGAAAATGTTTGAATGTTATTTTGATATATCATAGCTTATTTAAACGTTAGAACAAAGTTTCTTCAAGACAGTCAATATGCAGCTGATGTATGTGTGTTTAGCAATTTCCACTTTTATCTGAATGTTCCACTCAATTTTGCTTCAAAGAGATGTGGAAGCCATTGATACTCGACATTCATTACCGTGCCACTAGACAGTGACATAGAGTTCAATTGATAGTGCTCAGAATAACGGCACTACTGAGCTGTTGTGAAAATACATTGGTTATCGAGGCAAAAATAGTAGCAGTGACTTCTTTATGCTTTCTGATGTCTCTCTTTGGCTTTCAACAAACTTTCGCATATTGTTCTTTGATCCCACAATTTCCACATTGCGCATCAACAGCTGGACAATATGACCGCGGATGACAATCAAACCAACAGATGAAGGAATTTTTCCTTTCTACTAGATTGCACCATCGCACAAATATCTTTCGAATGATCCCCTGCTTCCAGTCCTGGTACAGCGTGTCAATGTTGATAGGAACAACGCTGTTGGTGCTGGAGTTACTACTGATGCCAGCATCGACAAGATCGCTGTTACTCCGTGGGTGTGTATATACAGTCCTTTTCAAAAGTCCCCTCCCCTTGTTTTATTTTGAACGGTGATTCTAAGACTGATGAAATTTGGAGAGTGAAAATGAACTATTGCAAGCTTTTCTTTACGAGTGGTAACAGGTGGCGTTACTAGGCAATTGAAACCAATAATGTTGAATGAGACTTTATGGCAAGCGACAGCTCGTTTAAAAGGTATTTAGAATACCTATTCAATCATACTAATTTTTTACTTATTCAATCTTACTATTTTTTTGGATTTGCGATGTTATTGATGGTTAAATAAATAAACAGCAAAATATGAGATTCGCTTCTAATTATCAAATATTTAAGAACGAGTTCTCATAATAATTGTTCAAAATGCGCTACATCCACTTCCTGGCAGTAAAATATCCTATTATTAAACTCTTGTCGGACTCGATAAAATGTGTCAAATTGCATTCTTCAACAATTCGTTGTTTTAAAACTTCAATATTGTGAGGAGCTGTAGCGTAAACTTTATTTATTGTATCCCAACAGAAAAAAATCTTAAGGTGTTAGGTCCGGTGTCCAAGCTGGCCATTCTCTTGGACCGCGTCGTCCAATCCATCTACCAGGATATTCCTCATCTAGGTAACGTCTTACTGCAAAGTAATAGTCCGCAGGAACACAATCTTGTTGGAACGTTATTTCCAAGTTACCAAATTCATTTGAATTATCTTCCAGAATTTGAAGAATTAACGGTTCAATTGCGTTTTCTAACATCTCGAGATATACTTCACCGGTTGAATAAGAGTTCAAAAAAAGAGACCCGACTTTGTGGTTTATGAAAATACCTGCCCAGATATTTACTTTTAATGGGGACTGTGTATATTTTCAAGACACATGTGAGGATTTATGTCACTCCAATACCTCACATTCTAAGTATTGTAACGAAGCTACTTTTTGGTTTCGGTATTATTTGATTTATTTAGTTTTCAAGAGTTGGAACATGTAACCTGTTACTTCCTCCTCACTCATTCACTATAATTTTGAACATTGTATGGTAATGAATTAAATTTTCTCTGGCAAAACAATTTAATCGTAAGTCTGTTTATTTATAATATTTGGGCCGTCCGGTATATATACATTTTCATTCCATTTGATTAAAACGTTTAGACCGTTCGGTATACCTATATGAATTTTTGGTATAAAGTAATTAAATGTTATTTGAGTTTTTTTTACTAGATTTCTTTTTGAAGCGATTAGTGAAAAATATGAATAAATAGCAAGACAACAGTTTGAAAGGGGCTTTTTCTCCTTTCCGCTGTCGTCTTCAGTTGTTAACAAATAGTGTCCGTAGAAAAATTATTGGAACTATTCAAGTGTTTAAAGGGTAAATTTTGATTTTGCTTCGTATAATTCCCAATAAAAATTATTTTGGTATAAAAGTATATTTGATAATAATTGAATCCAAGGTATTCTGTATAAAATGATAAATTTGTTAGAACTGCCGTGAGTTATAACATACTCAGTGGTTTTCTCACATTACATTTTTAATTTTTTAAGATTCCAATTAAGATTAAATTGTGAACTAGACAATATTTTCTGTTGTTGGTTATTTTAAAAATTTATTTAACCTAGTTCGTCCGAAGATATTTTAATTTTTTTTATTTCAGAATTAAGTTTTTGGTAAGCTTTCTGTATTCAAATATTTTTGATCGATCTTTTGTTTTGTTTATGGAGTTTTTGTGTTTGGTTTCCGAGAATTATATTTAATTACTGTGTGATTCAAAAGTATTGCTCAGAAATTAAATAAATTCTTGTAGGAATTTCAACACCTCGCCGACCTTCTCGCGTACTATTGAAATTTATTTCTGTCCTGTCGTTCCGATTTAGTTAATAGGGTTGCACTTGGTTTATAAAAATTATGTTTGATTACTTTGTGATTCGAAAGTATTGCTCAGGAATTAAATAAATTCTGGTAGGAATTTCAACACCTCGCCCACCTTCTCGCGTACTGTTGAAATTTCTCTCTGTTCCTGTCGTTCCGATTTAGTGAATAGGGTTGCACTTGGTTTCTAAGAATCATATTTGATTACTCTGTGATTCTAAAGTATTGCTCAGGAATTAAATAAATTCTGGTAGAGATTTCAACACCTCGCTGACCTTCTCGGGTACTGCTGAAATTTCTTTCTGTTCCTGTCATTCCAATTTAGTTTGATTTCCAAGAATTTTATTTGATTACTGTGTGATTCGAAAGTATTGCTCAGGAATTAAATAAATTCTGGTAGGAATTTCAAGACTTCGCCGACCTTCTCAGGTTCTGTTCAAATTTATTTCTGTTCCTGCCGTTCCGATTTAGTTGAAAGGGTTTCCACTTGGTTTCCGAGAATTATATTTGATTACTGGGAGATTCGAATTTATTGATCAGGAATTAAATAATTTATGGTAGAGATTTCAACTCCTCGCCGACTTTATCGAGTTGTGTTAAAATTATTTTCAATCTCCGCTGTTTTTATTTGGCTGATAGTATTTCTATTTGGTCTCCGAGAATTATATTTGATTACTGGGTGATTCGAAAGCATTGCTCAGAAATGACATAAATTCGGGTAAGAACTTCAACACTTCGCCGATGTAATCGGGTTCTAATGAAATTTTTCTCTGTTCCTGCTGTTTAGTTAATAGGGTTTACACTTGGTTTCCAAGAATTGTATTTGATTACTGTGTGATTCAAAAGTATTGCTGAGGAATTAAATACATTCTGGTAGGAATTTCAACACCTCGCCGACCTTCTCGATTACTGTTGAAATTTCTTTCTGTTCCCGCCGTTTGATTTAGTTAATAGGGTTTACTATTGGTTTCCGAAAATTATATTCGATTACTGGGTGATTCGAAAGTATTGCTCAGGAATTAAATAAATTCTGGTAGGAATTTCAACACATCGCCGACCTTCTCGCGTACTGTTGAAATTTCCTTCTGTTCCTGCCGTTCCGATTTAGTTAATAGGGTAACACTCAGTTTCTAAGAATTATATTTGATTACTGTGTGATTCAAAAGTATTGCTCAGGAATTAAATAAATTGTGGTAGGGATTTCAACACCTCGCCGACCTCCTCGGGTTCTGCTGAAATTTCTTTCTGTTCCTGCTGTTTCTATTCAGTTAATAGTGTTACACTTGGTTTCCAAAAATTTTATTTGATTACTGTGTGATTCGAAAGTATTGCTCAGGAATTAAATAAATTCTGGTAGGAATTTCAACACCTCGCCGACCTTCTCGGGTTCTGTTGACATTTCTTTCTGTTCCTGCCGTTCCGATTTAGTCAATAAGGATATCACTTGGTTTCCGAGAATTATATTCAATTACTGGGTGATTCGAGAATATTGCCCAGGAATTAAATAAATTCTGTCAGAGATTTCAACTGGTCGCCGACTTTCTCGAGTTTTGTTGAAATTACTTTCAATCTCCGCTGTTTTGATTCTGTTATTAGTATTTCTATTTGGTCTCCGAGAAAGATATTTGATCACTGGGTGATACGAAAGCATTGCTCAGAAATTAAATAAATTCTGGTAGGAATTTCAACACTTCGCCAACCTTATCGGGTTCTATTGAAATTCATTTCTGTTCCTGCCGTTCCGATTTACTCAATAGGATTTACACTTAGTTTCCGGGAATCATATCTGATTCCTGAAAGTATTGCTCAGGAATTAAATAAATTCTCTCTCAGAGAGAGAGAGAGAGAGAGAGAGAGAGAGAGAGAAAACCAACACAAACTGATGTAACTATTCCATATAATTTGAATCATCCAATGTCACATAAATTAGCAGCATATAATTCAATGATACATAGCAAATATAATTTTAATAGAGAAATTAATACAATTAAACAAATAGCATCAACCAACAGTTATCCGTTACATATGATAAATAAATTACTTAATAAAAAAGAGGAAAAAGTAGCATTACAACTAATATTTCCTAAACAAACTGAAAAAATAAAAAAATACAAAATCATGACATATGTAGGTAACATATCTAATAATATCATAATATTTAACACCAAATACAACAATTTCTTTTAAAACAGAAAGTATTGTGAGTACAGACTTGCTAAATATAAAACAAAAATATCCCCCTTAAAGAAGTTTGGTATATATAAACTTAAATGTCCAGAATGTAATGCTGTCTATATGAAATTTTTAAATCATATACAGTATGCACTTACTAGCATACAGTTTAAAACAACCAGAGAAATCCAATTTCGCAAAACATCTACTTTTCACCAAACATTCATTGAGACCTAACACAGATTTCGAAGTCCTACATAAATGTGATGATAAAGAGGAACTGGATTTCCGTGAATACAGAAATTAGAAGACACTTAAGAGACCCACAATATGAAATCGTCAATGAACAGATATATCTAGGAAGTTCTCCACTTTCAAACTGTTTTCTTATGTGATAATTGTAAAGATCAGTAGATATAGTTTTCCTGGTTTTCTATATCATTTCACAGTTATACTGACCTTAAATGGGAAAAAGATATCCAGGATACTCCCATAGGGCCAATTTTAATATTTGTAATATCATATATTTATCTTTTTTCTATTCATATATATTAAGTCAATCATAATGTAGGTCACTTCTTAGTGTAGCCAAAAATAATTATTAAACATCAAGTAGGCGTCATATTAAATGTAACTTCGGTCATTCTGATGACTATAGCAAAATCGAAAGAATTGTCATTTTTTTCAATATATTGTAGAATTATATAGAAACAATTAGTTTCAATTGAGACAGTTAGATTAATAAATTGTTCTATTACTGTCTTATTTTATTTGATCATTTGAAGTTATAAATGTGTCCACTCTACAAGTGGTTTATTTCTGAACATCAACGTATCCTTCCTCCGTGTTAGTAGCTTCTAAGTTTATGGAAATAAACTAATAAAATTCCACTTTACTTATTCTCTCTCATCGGCCAATCATTCATTTTTGTAATACCATCCAATACACCTTCCACAGCAACTGTTACTAAAATCATACGTCAAATAATATCCCGTAGTTCGATTGTGAAACATATTTTATATTACATAAATGAATTATGGAGTGACGGATTATTACTTGACGTATTCTCTACGATTTATGTAATTAATATATTGAAATAATAAGAAAAATTAATCAATTCTATTAGTGTTTCATATGAAACTCACTGTTTCTAGCTAATTCCACAATATAATGAGAATTATTGAAAATTCTGAAAAATTGATCATTGTTCCGATAAATCAATATCATCGGCAGAATGATAGAAGTTACACTTCATTTGATGCCTACCTGATGTTTAGTAGTAATTTTTGGCTAGACAAAGAAGTGACCTAACTTGTAATTGACTTAATATATGTTAATAGAAAAAAGAAGAAGATGTGATATTACAAATATTGAAGCTTAGATATTATTAGCCCTATGGTGATATCCTGGATATCATTTTTCCAATTAAGATCAGTATAACTGTGCAATGAAAACCAGGAAAACTATATCAGCTGATCTTTACAATTATCACTTAAGAAGACAGTTTAATAATGGAGAACTCCGTATATTTATCTGTTGATCGACGACTTCATATTGTGGCTTTCGTAAGTGTCTTCTAATTTCCAACTCTTCAAGGAAATCCATTTCTTGTTTCTTATCACAAATATGTAGTTCTTCTAGTTCTGTGTTAGATGTCAATGAATGATTGGTGTCAAGTAGATGTTTTGCGTAATGTGATTCATCTGGTTGTTTTAATCTGTATGCTCGTAAGTGTTCACTGTATCGGATTTCAAAATTTCTAAAGTTCCGACCCAAATAGACAGCATTACATTCTGGACATTTGAGTTTATATATACCTGATTTCTTTAATGGTGGTATTTTTGTTTTCACAACAACTTTGTACTTACGTTACTTTCTGTTTCAGAAGAAATTGTTGTATTCGTTGCTAAAGATAGTATGTTTGAAATATCATTAGAAATATTTCCTGTATATGTGGTGGTTTTATAGGGCTATTGTAGAGAGTAGCATGATGCGACAATGCAGTTTTCTGTTTTGGTGTTCCCTGATGCCAAAATTACCCCCCGTTCCGATGGTTATATATATATATATATATATATATATATACATTTTTATTTAACGTTTCGGTCTTTCCATGACCTTCATCAGAAATAAAATTTCTTGTTAAAACTAAAATAAATGGTACAAGTTACAAAAAGAATTTTAAGAGCAAAACAAATAAATCTTACCTTCGACAGAACGTTCAATTGATTATTCATATACTTCATAGATGTTTAGGACATATAACATAAAAAGCGAAACAATATATATTAATACAGATCCTCTATTTGAAATTTAAAGAATAAGTAAAAAATAAGGAAATTTATTTAAGTTTGGCTGCCATACTTTCGATACACACTATATGTAAATTATTAAATTTTGATAGATTCAGTAGAAATATCAAACATGACATTTCATAATTTCGATGACATTTGTGTAGAATATATCTAATGATAGATAGAACATAATAGGATTTGGAGAAAATATTTTAAATTGCAAAATATAGAAGTCTCTGCTAGCAACATTACGAATGTAATAAAAGAATTTCAAAATCTCACTTGGTTATTGAAAATCATAGATTAGTAATTTTTTTAAAAAAACAAGAAAAATCGGTAACCAACGGAAAGGAGAATTATTTATTTGATAAAAATTTAGTCAGTAGTTTTTTATCCTTTGAAGAGACAACATCAGAATTAGATTGTATAAATTGTATATCATACAATCAGATGAATAACCCATGTGATAAAGCCAGTGCGTGTATAATTCGGATGAGAATTGCATCGTAAAAAGTGTATGTGGTTCCAGTTTTCTAAATTGTATATATTTAGAAAGTTAGTTTCAATTTAATCAGTGACATTTGGTTGATTTTTTAGTGACAGTAAAATAGTAAATTTCATAAAATAATTAAAAGGCCTTTTATTATATTGAATTAACAGTTATTCGAGAGTTTGGTAATAGTGGAACATTTAATTTGGAAATACGTTGAAAAAACCAATAAATTTGAAGAATTAATTTTGAACAACTTTGATCTCACCCTGAGATAGGAGTAATAGGTCGATTATATATAAATTCATCTTTAGATTGATATTAATTGGCGCCGGGCATATTTTTTTGACAACTGCTGTCAAAATTGGAATAGAATACGTACTTAAGTTGCATGTACAATGATTGTCGCTGCGACAAGATATTATAACTTGGCTCACAACGCCGGGCAATTACAGTTAAAGAATATTAAGTATATAATATTAAACATATTACAAATTTGGCGCCCAACGTGTGGCGATTAAAATTTTGCATATAACTATAAAAAAAATAGAAATTTATTGACATTATTATGAAAAAATTTAAATATCTACGATGGAAAGAAGAATGACGTTAAGAGATGATAAACAGGTAGGAGTTGAAAGTGGATCTGAAGAAGAAAGGGAAGAAAGGATTCATGGAAGAGGAGATTATCAGGTGCAGTACTTGGAACAAGGAAGGGAACAATCAGAAGAAGTTTTGACGGGAGATAAAGAAGCAGAACAGGAGGATAGAAGACAGGAAGCGCAAGGAAGAACAAGTCAAAATCATCAGATGATGGAAATGATGCGACAATTATTTGGAAAAATAGACAATTTAAGGGGAGATGTGAATGGAAAAATGGACAAACAAAATGAGAATATGAATAACATGAGTGGAGATTTATATGGAAAATTGGACAGACAAAATGAGAATATGATTAGTATGCGTGAAGATATGAAATATATGAGTGGATATTTAAATGACAAGATTGATACAATGAAGGAAGAGATTGAGGGGGATATTAACAATATCACCGGAAACATGGACAGACTGGAAAAGAAAATAGAAGAATGAAAAATGGGAAATTTGAGAGAGATTAAGAAAATCAGGGAATATATGAAGAAATGGAATAATAAATTTAGTGAAGATATGAAATCGGACATGATGGTAAAAAAAGTATACGTAGTAGGGGAGAACATTGTTGAAAAGACGGATGATATGTTGGATAACATGGATTTCAGGATACAAGAAATAAAGGGGCAGGACAAGATGGATGTAAATATGAATGACAATATAGATATAAAGGATGGTACTATAGAGCAGAAAATATGTAATAAAATGGAAAAGGAAATTGACGAAGTGAAAATCCAAAGTTTAATGGAGATTGAAGGAGTTGAGAAGAAAATTGATGAAATACAGTCTATAAAAGTACAAAGACAAACCAAAGATGAAATGATAGATAGCAATTTACTGAATCCAGGAAGTGAAGAAGCTGTGAAAATATATGAAAAAGAGATTTATTGGAAAATAAAAGACCCAGATATTAATATGGTAAAACGAATAGTGGCATATGGTAAAAGAAATAATAATAATAATAGGGGGATAAAACTTGATTGGGAGTTAGAGGAAATGAATAAGATACTACAAGAAACTAAGGAAGAAATAGAAGAAACCATGAGACAAAATATAGAAAGAATAATTTATGCAGAAAATTTCGGAATGAAAATAAAACTTAGCAGAAATATAAGGATAATTGATCCAAGAATGTTTAATAGGACAATCAAAAATGAAATGATAGGAAGTGAGAGAATTATGGGAAATGAAATAATAAAAAGAAGAAACAATAATATGAAGGAATTAGAAACAAGAACGTATGATGAAGATAATGAGATAAGGGGCAATTAATTTAAAAAGAACATAGTGGAAAACTTAAGGAAATCTAGGAAACGAATATAGCACGACGATTTTAAAAAGGATATAGTGGAAAATTTAATCGAATTACAGAAACACATAGAGAATCAAACAATAAGAGAAGAGAATTAGACGAATTTTAGGAAAAGAAAATAAAATTGAATTATATGACAGGATTATAGGAACGAAATCTAGAAAACGAAAGGGTACATGGTAAGGGATGGATATAAAACCGATATGTAAATAAAAGTTTTGAGATTGACAAGTAATATTTAAAAACATATATAAATAGAAACTATATGAACAAGGTTTGATAATAGAAGAAATAATAGACATGTTGATACGAATTATGGAAATGAAAATAGAAGTTCCAAAGGAAAAACGAATATATGGAAATGGAGGTAAAATTGATGACAATAAGTATTTTGAGAATAGAAGGGATTTTAGAAACTTTGATAGAAGAAATGATAATGGAAATAGAAATGAAATTAGGCAACAAATAGATGGACGGTAGAAAATAATAACATTTATAGGAGCAAATGGGAAAGAAGTTGATATGTAAGCATAGTTGATAGAGGAGTTAGGAACAGACATAGTTATTGATGAATTGATGAAATATAAGGAAATAATTGATTTTGAAGAGATAGACAGAAATAAATGGTAAAATAATTGAATTTGAGGAGGTAAATATGGAAGTATTGGCAATTGAAGAGGATAATAGGAAGTTATGGAATATAAAGAGGAATGGAATTATGGAAGAATTGGAATTAATAAGTGGATATAAGGAATATGAAGAGAAAGTGAAGAGTTTGATAATGAAATATGAAGGATTGATTGAAAAAGAAATTAGAATGGCTAATAATTATGTTCGTGAGATAGAATATATAGAAGATGTGAAAAATAATGGTAATTGGACAGACTGTAATGAAGAATATTATAAATTTATAAATGAATTATTAAAGATGTATGAGAGAAGAATGTCGGAGGAACCGAGGGTCGCTTAATGAAAATATGGATAATCAAAGTGAAGAATACTGAGAAATGTTGAAACAAAATTATATCCAATTCAACATAAATTGTTTAGACAGAGTAGAACAGAGTTGGAAACATTTGAGATCATGAAAAAAATTATCAACATGTATATAGGAAATTTCAGAATAACAAATAACAGTATGTCACGTGAGATTTTAAGATAGATATAATAGAGTTAATGAGTTTATGGAATTAGTAACAATAGTTTGATTTGATTAATATTACGATTTTTTTTATTAGTTAATAATAATTTTCAGAACAGTACTAGTATACTGAAATGATAGGATAATATTTGGAAATTTTAAAGATGAAATTATAATAATATACAATAATCGATTTATCATTCTTTTATTAGGGGGATTTAATACAGATCCTCTATTTGAAATTTAAAGAATAAGTAAAAAATAAGTGAATTTA
Source organism: Galeruca laticollis (assembly GCA_963921935.1). Taxonomy (NCBI): domain Eukaryota; kingdom Metazoa; phylum Arthropoda; class Insecta; order Coleoptera; family Chrysomelidae; genus Galeruca; species Galeruca laticollis. The sequence continues at coordinate 198,465,090 of OY998176.1, read as the reverse complement.
TTTAATTTTGGCTGCCATACTTTCGATACACACTGTACTGTATGTAAATTATTAAATTTTGAAAGATTCAGTAGAAATATCAAACATGACACTCCATAATTTCGATGCCATTAATCTTCGGGAAACACTTACCATTTACTCATTGGGGTTAAAAATACCATTGTTTATCAAAATCATTGGCATAATATATTAAACACGAAGAATACAAATTACTGACCATGGACAACTCACACTATAAACATTGCTACAAATATTACTGTAGAGAAATTAACTCTCCTCTTTTATAAAGGAAATTCTATATATTAATACAGATCCTCTAATTGGAATTTAAAGAATAAGTAAAACATAAGGAAATTTATTTAATTTTGGCTGCCATACTTTCGATACACACTGTACTGTATGTAAATTATTAAATTTTGGAAGATTCAGTAGAAATATTAAACATGACATTTCATAATTTCGATGAAATTTGTGTACAATATATCTAATGATAGATTGAACATAATAGGATTTGGAGAAAATATTTGAAATTGCAGAATATAGAGGTCTCTGCTAGCAACATTACAAATGTAATAAAAGAATTTCAAAATCTCACTTGGTTATTGAAAATTATAGATTAGTGATTTTTTTGAAAACATGAACAATCGGTAACCAACGAAAAGGAGAATCATTTATTTTATAGAAATTTAGTCAGTAGTGTTTCATCCTTTGAAGAGACAACATCAGAATTAGAGTTGTCTCAATTTTTTGGTAGGTTGTATAAATTGTATATCATACAATCAAATAAATAACCCATATGATAAAGCCAGTGCGTGTATAATTCAGATAAGAAGAATTGCATCGTAAAAAGTGTATGTGGTTCCAGTTTTCTAAATTGTATATATTTAGAAAGTTAGCAGAATTCTAAATACGTTTAGAATAAGTACGAGTTTTCCTGATCCATTTCAAGAGTCCACTCCAGTTTTTAATTTATTTCTCAAGAAATTTGATAATAGTGGAACATTTAATTTGGAAATACGTTAAAAAAACAAATAAATTTGAAGAATTAATTTTGAACAACTTTGATCTCACCCTGAGATAGGAGTAATAGGTCGATTATATATAAATTCATCTTTAGATTGATATTCATTGGCGCCGGGCATATTTTTTTGACAACTACTGTCAAAATTGAAATATAATACGTACTTAAGTTGCATGTACAATAATTGTCGCTGCGACAAGATATTATAACTTGGCTCACAACGCGGGGCAATTACAATGAAAGAATATTAAGTATATAATATTAAACATATTACAATATATATATATATATATATATATATATATATATATATATATATATATATATATATATATATATTCTTATATATTTTTAAATAATGCCTCTACGTTGGGAGCCATTTTTATTATATATAATTTTACTTACGCCCTTATGTTGTAGTGCTATTTTATATTATAATTTTTAATTTACCTCAGTTGGGCTGCTGTTTTTATTATGTATATTTTTTTTTATTTTAATTTAATATATATTTTATTATTATTTATGGGCGCCAGAATTGGTTACGCTTACCGCTATACCCAATTCAAAATTATTATCAATTTTACTTTACCTTTTAAATACTGTATCTCAGGGATGAGATTCGGCACTTAACGTTTGCTAGCAACAAGAAACTATAGGTAGATATCAGAGAAAATAAGACGAACCTGAACAATTGAACATAATTTAATTAATGAGAAAAGATAAGAAATTTTTATAATCAATTAATAAACCAATATTATACGTTTAAATTCATTATTGTATCATTATTACGCAACAACCATATAAACGCTTTCATTACTATAAATATTATTGAAACTCAACAAATAAATTTCGTGTATCATTATTCTCATTCTATGTTTGAATGTACATCCAAAACAAAACTTTCAATCTCAACCATAGATCTTTAAGTGCGAAAACGTGTAGTGTGCTGTTCTGTTAAATGTTTTGTTTAGTTTACAAAATGGAAGGCAAAGTGATGTGTCTAAGAATCTTTATTATTATTATGCAAAAATCTAGTGAATACTTATTTTATATGAATTTAGTGTTTGTGTCCGTTATTAGTGGAGATTGAACAGTTAATACTAACGTTTAACCAATAAATTGCTACCACAGACAATTAACCTACATACAAAAATATATAAGTGAAATGTTTTTATAGAAAAAGTTCGATATACACGTGGAAAATGTTCATCGTTAGTTATAGAGCATAGCATTGAATGTGCTGTTCTTGGAGGAAAAAATGATCAGCTGTGATCAAACAAAAACGAAGTCCAAGAT